>JAQBSW010003232.1:0-86806 GCA_029291075.1 Eudiplozoon nipponicum
ATCCAAATGAAATTTTCGAACATTAAAGAGGAACATTGTGTCTCAGGCCTTGCATTAGGTTGAATCAAGGTGGAATAAGTACTAAGCCTAAGTTCCATCAAGCCGTCAGGCAATATTCATTATGATCTACGCAGCATACCACAAGGCGATGTGATAAACAATAATTGTATATTGTCCGAATTTTATATAATTTTCGAAAAGGCAGCGAACGAGATTACCACTGCAAATTATTTTCGTCGATTGTTAGCAATAATCTATGAAATTGAACATATATGCTTCGACTCGCATCGCCTAAATTTAGCTAAGTTAATTTGTACAAATAATGCGTATCTCAATCAATATTCCGCATATTAACCAGTAAACGTGTTATTCAGACATCAATTCCTACTGAATCACGGGGAAATAGGTATTATACCAGAAATCTAACAATCTATAGTCAAAGATTTATTGTGAGTCAGACATAATGCCATAAGTATATATGATACTGAATAAGAAAAAAATGTTCATATTTGATGTATTTTTTTTATAAAACTGCCAATGGGATTACTTATTTAGTTTGGTTGCATCCCACTGTAGAATTGATCGTTCAAGAAGGAACAATTTCTGCATCCATCCATTGAAAGATTGCGGAGTGCCAGCTTCATATATTGAATCTCCACGAATTGAGTTCGCGGGTTGTCGCTTTACATTATCAGTTTTGCGAAGGTCCAATTGATCTCCAGTTTGCAAGTACACATCTCTTTCGTCGTCGATAAGACAGGATGCGTATTTGTACCTTTCTTCTGCAGGCTGCGACATTGTTCATACTAATCTAATCTTCGTTGACTGGCGACGTTAATATATGGTGTTTCCCATATCATCCTCAGGCTTCTAATCACGCATACACATGAAGATTCTCACAATAATAATAGCAAAATAATGTTTGGCTAAATCTACTATCGTGAGATTAGAGGCCTGAGGATGATATGGGAAACGCCATATCGTAACGTCGCCAGTCAACAAAAATTTAATCGCACCTCATTTCCAGTGGTTAGTACGAAAAGAAGGAGACAAATACGCATCCAGCCTGATCGAAGGCGAAACAGACGTGCACTTGGAAATGGGGATGAGTCAGATCTTTGCCATTTCTGTATCTGGAATTGACTCAATTCGGCTAAGTTATTTGTTCATAAAGCATAAACACGAAGCGCTTGGGGATCATTCGCAAATTAATAAATATCTCAGTTCTTCTGTCTCCACTTCATGTTTGCTTAAGAGCAAGTTGCCTATATAACTTTCTATCAACAATCCATCATGTGAGATTTGATTTAAAGGCGGGTTGCATGTCATAAGAAAATCTGTAAATAACCAATTAATTATTGACAGCGTTTGAGGTAATTTCGCAATAGGCTGCTAATGCAACTAGTCATTAAAATTAGTAACTCCCATTTTTATCCCTGATCGGTCAATCTGTGTGAAATTTGTTATCCTCCTATCGCCTGAGCTCAAGTGTGTTACGTGGTTGCAAAAATCACGCCAGGCCTGGTTATAGATATATTTTTTATCCCATCGTTTTCTAAATAAGAGGGATTCTTTTTGTTTAGTCTTTTCTTGAAGTCGAGCCAAGAGCAAATATCCCATATAAATTTGATTTATGAACCCATCAAGTCCAATATATTGTAAGGCAGACATCATGTCACAAGAGGATCTGACAATAAAACGTTAAATGACATCCTAATTTGATTTATTTTTTTAAATGAGACAATCCGATTAATTTTGTATTATGTGTTGCGAACCTAGAATAAGCCAATGAATATGAACTGAAAGGATAATCTCATTTGCACATTTGCGTTTTGCTTACTTGTGACTCATCAGTAGGAGCTGGTATTACGCCCTATACCCACTATAAATTTTGGCAAGGCCTGCGGAACAATTGGATGATACATAAAAAATTGAGTCAAGGATCTATCAAGTGAGAAATATTGTAAGGCAGACATCATGCCATAAAAGGTAATTCATCCAGTAGACCGGTTTCGTCATTATTGGGAACTCATCATGTAATGGCCAGAATTTGCCGCGGACATGACTCGAACCTGGGCACGTCTGCTTCGGAACCTGGTGCTCTAACCACTGAGCCATCCTGCCGCACACTAGACTGCACACAATTTTCAGTTATATACTAACTAATGTAATGTTAGTCCATTTTTACTTTAGGTGGAGCTCATATGGCATCCATTTAGACCGAAAGTTCCAACTAACAATCCTCAGTCTGTCATTACTGAACAGACACCACACTACATGGGTTAGTGGTATTGAAATGAACATTTATATAATTAAACGAACATTGGCTGCGCGGGTGGTGATAAAACTTATTATAATCAAGGTTGCGGTCTTGATATAAACACCTGACCCATTAATTACTTACATATGCCAGTATAAATTAAGAATCGTATAGTGCAGAAAAGACAATTCATCCAGTAGGTCGGTTCGTCTTTATTGGGAATTTATCACGTACTGGCCAGAATTCGCCTTGGACAGGGATCGAACCTTGGCATATCTGCTTCGGAACCTGTTACTCTAGCCCAAGCTCAGTAGATAGAGCACCAGATTCCGAAGCAGACATGCCCAGGTTCGAGCCCGTTCCACGGCAAATTCTTGCCAGTACACGATGAGTTGTCAACAAGGACGATATCGATCTACTGGATGAATTGTCTTTTCTACACTTTACAATTCTTAGTTTATACTGACATACGTAAGTAATTAATAGGTCAGGTGCTTATATCAAGATCGCAAACCTGATTATAATAAATGACACCGTAATTTAATTTAATTTATTTTTAAATCAGACAATCTGTATAATTTTGTATTAATTGTTGCGCACCTAATAAAAAATAAGTTCAGATATGACTAGAAAAATAAACGAAAGTCAGTACGTACTGAAAAAATAATCTAATTTGCTCATTTCTTGTGCTTACTGACAACTCATCTATAGGAACTGGTTTTACGCCCTATACCCACTATATCTTTAGGTGAGGAATGTGGGATAATTTGACGATACAAATAAATTTTTGTCACGAATATATCAAGTGAGAAATTTTGTAAGGCATGCATAATTTCTCAAAAGGATCTGATAATACAAAATTAAATGACACCGTGACAAGAATTTATTAAAGATGTGAATTTTATTAATTATTTTGCATAATAACGAGTAGCTGTATTGTCCACTCTTTTCTTCAGGTTGACCGAAGTTGAAATATGTAGCATTCATGTTTTCCAGCATACCACGCTAATGAATAATAAATAAAATAACTGAGATTGGATTTATTTAGCAAAAGTCAGTTATTGTGATTAAAAATTTAATTGGAGTACATCCTATTTCAGCAATAAACGTTGACAAAAACGCAAGTTCTTCGTCTGTCGTTTCCTCAATTCAGCTATTTTACTACGTTATAGAACTCAAATTAGAAGTTTCGTAACATGCGCATTCCATACAATCACTCGCATATTGAAGTGAGTCCTTTTTGGTATTGGTTGACTCCCGATTAAACAGGTAATATACACGGGTTCAAACAATTAATCGATTAAGATTCATTGTAATCCGAAGAGTTTAACGCAAGATATTGTAAAAACTAATTATTGATTTTTACCTGGTTTTGACTTAATTTGACCAGAAACTGCCAATGCATTTAATACTTTAATTTTTGTCGTGTACCCAATTAGCACCGATTAATGAAATTAGAACAAATTGTTCTGTAAACGCCCCGGCTTCAAGTAAATGCCGTACGACGTTACAAACTCGGTTAAGGTGCTCTGAATAGAGATTAGTTACTGATATGGGGGCCCTTAAGAGGGCCTTGGCGGCGTTCGCGTAAGTCATATATATATGTAAGTTGATGTTCTGTTCCTTAGGTGGACTCTGGTTGTGGTTCCTGCTGTTGTTATCATGTGTGGACAACTTGGTTGAAGTTCTGCATTAATTGGCTCGTCTTGCTGGCTGAAGTGCAACACGATGAGTCACGAATGTTGCCAATTGTTGGTGAAACAAATCAATATCCAGCGTAGGTATTGACAGCCGACAGCACGCACATGTGTAACACGAGGCAGAACGTAGATACGACCAACTGACTTGCATGGTAAATTACCGTGCTTAAATAGCATGCAATATGTGTACTTGCATACTATTGGTTAAACGTGGTTAAACGTGGTTAAACGACAATTTGCTTTTTCTCATTGGTGCAACGTAAATAAATTTGAATTTAATTTACGCAATATGTCGGCGATTGATTTGTGTGGTTACAACACTTTCCTCTCTGAAAAAAAAAGAAAAAAAATATTCCCTCTCTGCGAGGCTAGATAAGAAATGCATGACAGAGTTCGAACCAAGTTAAGCAAAAATATGATGAACCATAAGTGCTGGGCTTAAATATGCTTGTTGAATGCTTCAACAATGATATGATGCCAGGTAACCACTAGGAATTGCTACACAAATTGTTAGCTCTAGTGGACGGTCATAACACGTGAGGCAAAATAGAGCAGTGTAAGTTTTTGGAGCCGCAGCGTGAAGATTTCAAGGTAAATCGCCTCTGAATTTGCCAGGTTTAAGTTAAAACCTAAGCAGGTTGGATCGTTGTCAATGTGTTTGTATACGACCAAAGGATCTAGAGTGCTCGACGTTGTGGTCATGACATTTGTAGAGTGGTCTTTGTGAAATAGATAAAGTTGAGATATGCATTGAAAGTGGTCTGTACCATGATATGAAGCTGATCACTACTTAGTGTTGCTACACGAAAGCGTTAGCTCTAAGTAGCTAGTCATACCAAAATAGGCAGTGTAATGTCATGTGTGAGAAATACATTATAATGTAAAATATATATACATTAAAATCAAAGGTAATTACATAAAAATATGTACACGAACATTGCCTCAGAGATGGCATAATACCAAAGAACTGTTCAAAAATGCTACACAATTGTTAGCTAAGAACAGCTGGTTATGCCACGTGAGACAAATACGAAAAATAACGTAAGGTTAAAAATTTTATAGTTAATGTTAATGTTGAAAAAAAATTAATTACGCGTTATACAAAGCAGGTTATTGAGATTGTGAGCAGACGGAGCCTGAGGCGTGTGTAGAAGGTTGAACGCTTTCAGGATCAGGTGGTTCGATAAACGGTTTCAACCTGTCTATGCTTACTGATGTCGGTGTAGCGCCTTGCATAATGATGAAGTATTTGGGTTGTTTGAGCAAAATCGGGTAAGGACCGCGATACTTGGGTTGTAGTGGTGCAACAGCAATATTGTTGCGAACGAGTACTCTCTTGCAGCTGTGGAGCTGTGGGTGAACGAAGACTGGACGAGGCGTGTGTCTCGGCTGCTGTTCAGACATGTTACCAAAATGAAGTCGAAGGCGGGTAGCTTCGTCTTGTGGGTCATCTTGTGCCGTTAGTAGACGTGGGAGCTGACTAGGCAGGCGTAGATCCATGCCATACAAGAGTTGTGACGCAGACGTTTAATGGATTCTCGAGTACGAGAACGCATGGCCAGCAGAACTAAAGGTAGTGCATCGACCCAGTTGCCATTAATGAACGAGGATGCTAAAGCTGCTTTGAGTTCCCTATGCATTCTCTCTACCATACCATTAGCTTGGGGATGGTAGGCAGTCGTCTGGCGTAAGATGCATCCCATTTACCGCAAGGTGGTTTTGAAACGATCAGATGAGAAGCAAGTGCCTCTGTCCGTGATGACCTCGTTGGGAACACCATAATTGGATATCCATGCAGAGATAAAACCGTTAGTTACTTCGTCTGCAGAAATGGTGCAAAGAGGTAATGCCGCAGGCCACCGTGTAAATCTATCGATCATAGTTAGAAGGTAGCTGAAACCTTGAACCTTTGTCAGATGAACTATGTCGATGTGGACGATGGCTAGGCGAGAAGTAGACCGAAAATGTTGCAACTTAAGACGAGTGTGTCGTGTCATCTTGTTTTTCTGACAAATTGCACACTCTGAGACCCATCGTTTAACATTCTGCCTAAGTCTGTGACCCCAGAAACGATCTGTAAAGAAGTCGGACAGTCGCTTGGCTTCCTGGGTGAGAAATTGAGTGAATTGAATCGAAAACCTTCCTCTGAAGGCTGGTCGGCAGAACTGACTTGTTGGGCTGCGTACCCGTGAAGTAAACAATTGGTAAGCCTTCCCACAGACGGCATATGAACTTGAATGTGAATGTCACTGCGTTGTTCAATTCGCAGGAGAGTTGGCGTTAGTGCAGGTTCACTGAGTGCCACGGAGTTGACAGTGAATGGTGACGGTGAAGGTGGTTGTAGAGAGACGTCTGGCCTAGACAGGGCATCTGCAATGAAGTTCTGTTTGCTCTTGACGTGAAAGACGTCAAATTGCCATTCGCTTAGACGAGAAAGCTGTCTTTCCGCTCTGGCAGGGTACTTGGCGATAGATGAAGTTGCGTTTCGAAGTGCGCTAACTATTGGTGCATGATCTGTGAAAACAACAAATCTGCTACTGCCAATGATGCTGATAAAATGGCGCACTTCGTCGTGGATGGCGAGAAGTTCTCGGCCGAAAGTGTCGTACCTCGTTTCTACTGGTTGGAGGGTACGCGAGTAGAAACTGATAGGCTTCCGAACTCCGTCGATCTCTTGTTCAAAAGTGGCTCCAATAGCGAATTCAGAAGCATCTGTCGTGAGTAGAAATGGCTTTTCGAAATCTGGATACGTTAGCATTGTGGCATTTGTTAACGAGTTTATGGCAAGTCAAAGTAATTCCTCGTCTTCGGATGACCAAGCAATGATGGAATTCTTGCTAAGTCCTTTTCGGTTCCGCAGGTGCCTGCACAAAAGATAAAGTTGTTTTGAAAGTCCTGGAAGGAACTTGCGATAATAGTTTTGTACTCCCAGGATTTTCTGCAAATCGCTCAAAGTCCTTGGTGACTTGATATTCTTGATTGAATTCGTCTTTGACGGCAACGGTTGAATACCTTGGGCCGTGATACGATGCCCTAAGAAGTCGACGGATGAAGTTGCAATCTGCGTCTTGTCACAGTTGATCTTGAGTCCGTGGTTGGATAAGCGTGAGAGGACATTTCGTAGATGTTTCGCATGAGATTCTAGATCTGGACTGAATACCATAATGTCATCTAGATATGACATACAATAAGCAGAGTCGTCGCGAAGTATGTTGTCTATGAATCTTTGAAATGTCTGAGTAGCACACTTAAGTCCAAAAGGCATGTAAAGATATTCAAAAAGGCCAAATGGAGTGATGACTGCAGTTTTCTCGATATCCTCTGGTGCTACCGGTATGTGATGGTACGCTTGTCTGAGGTCAATCACTGAGAAGAAATTGCTGCCGTTGAGTTTTTCAAGTAAAGTGTTGATATTTGGAATAGGATATGCATCAGATTTTGTCACTGAATTTGGCTTACGGTAGTCTCCACAGGCTCTGTACGATCCGTTTGATTTTGAGACTAAGTGCAGTGGTGACGCCCATGAACTTTTTGATGGTCTGATGATTCCCTCTTCCAAAAGCCTTGAGAATTCTTCTTGGGCAGCTTTCAGCTTAGCAGGAGCCAGTGGTCGCTTCTTGAGTGCAATAGGTTGTCCTTCTGTGACGATATGATGCATCGTGTTGGAGACTCGTAGCTCTGACTTGTTAAGATCGAAAAGCGATTTGTATTTTCGAAGAGCTGCTGATATCTCTGCTGAATGATGCACTGGGGTTGGCTGAATGACCTGTAACTCCAAACGCTCGGAGGCAAGTGTCCAAAAGCTTTGTTCAAGTCCGGTGGAGGGGTCGATGATCTTTTGATTGGCAAGATCAACAATGAGCCGAAATTTTAGAAGGAAATCAAGGCCTATTATATTATGTGAGACCTTGGCAATGATGAAGTTGTGGGAAAATTCACGTCGTAGACCTATGTTGAGTGTGCGGTATTGGCAGCCATAAGTTGGTATGGGCTCGCCTGTAGCTGTTGCGAGAAGAACGCCTAGCGACATCTCGGCCATTGAATCACCTTTGAGAACTGAGACTGCCGCACCTGTGTCTACGATGTACTCTTCGCCAGTTTTGAAATCAAGAAGGTGCAGAAGTTCGTTTGGCTGTTTGGCCGGATCATGCAAACAAGTAGGCTGGTGATTGCGACCGGCATTGTCTGTTTGGTTCTCTATGTGAAAAATTCGGCGTGGACGAAAGAGTCGACAGGGATGTCGGATTGTAGTTGGCTTCTTCCCTGTAGCGCCGTTGATGCCGTTGATGTGCAGAAAGTACGGTCTTCTACTTCCTGCGCCAGACGTTTCCCGATACTGATGCACCCTTGTGCCTGCGGTCTGTTGTCCTCTCCGTCAGCTGTGGAAATTGACACTCATTCGGAAATTCTTCGGAACGACAAAGACAAACTTGGCAAGCATAAAAAACTTCTAGTGGTTATAACACCAGTTCTTTGGAGCATATTTATTAAAGGATTGCGGAGATCTCGATCGCCGCCTACCATTATAATTTGACTTGGAAACGAATTTTGGTCGAGCATTCACTTGATTTATCTCGGATTTGGTAATGACCAATCCTTCTAGAACTTTGGCCATGTTCGCCACTGTTCTCTCTAAGGAGGAGATTCTATCATCTTGCGGGGGTGAAGAAAAGGATGATGGATTCACTTTGGGTTCCAAAACCCTATATTCTAACTCACATCTCTCAGATAAGTCATCTATAGAGAGAGTGTTGGGGAGCTGTCTGGCAAAGTGTTTTAATGTTTGGGGAAGATTGTTAATAAAAACAACCTTAGCCTCATGGTCAGAAATGTTGGTTTTATACCAACGTTTCCGTAATTCCCTCAGTATTTCTATGGGGCCAAGATTTGGCATATCTAACTGCGCATATTTGTTTATTATCTGCTCAGTTTCCGTGGGTCCAAGCAAGGATTCTACCTCGTTTTGTAGGCCCAAAATGTGATTAGGTAGCTTCCTAATGGCCTCAAGCTTAGGATAAATCCGTCGCTGCAATTCAGAAGGTAGTTTAGCAAAAACCTTTGACAGTTTTTGATGACTGTCATAATCAGGAAACGGGGAGAAAGCGGAGTCTACGCGCATAAAAAATAACTCACTATCTCCATCCCAAACAGGAACATCAATATCTAAAATTGGACCTGACATTTTAACAATCTTACGGGATCTTAAAGCATAAATTTATAAGCAATATGAAAATGTATAAATAAACTTTAACGAAACGCTTACCCACAAACAGCTTCCACAGTTGAGTTTGACGAGTACGTACGGTGCCGTTTCGTACGTAGGAAAGTTAAACAGAGGCCCCGTTGGCCTTTGATGACAATGTATTATAATTATCCCCACAAATCCACGAATATATACCCAACAGATGTCCCAGAAAACCACGATCAGGGTAAAGAAAACACAAATGTCAATCTATTTATCCTAAATAGATGAAAAAGGAAGTCAATTTTATTTATACCAAAAAAATCAGAACAATAATCAATATCCTGGCACTGTCGCCAATTTTGTAAACGCTCCGGCTTCAAGTAGATGCCGTACGACGTTACAAACTCGGTTAAGGTGCTCTGAATAGAGACTAGTTACTGATATGGGGGCCCTTAAGAGGGCCTTGGCGGCGTTCGCGTAAGTTGTATATATGTAAGTTGATGTTCTGTTCCTTGGGTGGACTCTGGTTGTGGTTCCTGCTGTTGTTATCATGTGTGTTGAAGTTCTGCATTAATTGGCTCGTCTTGCTGGCTGAAGTGCAACACGGTGAGTCACGAATGTTGCCAATTGTTGGTGAAACAAATCAATATCCAGCGTAGGTATTGACAGCCGACAGCACGCACATGTGTAACACGAGGCAGAACGTAGATACGACCAACTGACTTGCATGGTAAATTACCGTGCTTAAATAGCATGCAATATGTGTACTTGCATACTATTGGTTAAAGGTGGTTAACGTGGTTAAACGGCAATTTACTTTTTTCTCATTGGTGTAACGTAAATAAATTTGAATTTAATTTACGCAATATGTCGGTGATTGATTTGTGTCTTTACAACACTTTCCTCTCTTCTATACAGGCAGTTTACTTGCTAATCAATCTTATGCCATACGTTGAGGAGGTTTGTATTCCATTTAATATATTTCATATTAACAAGGAACATTTATGTTCAGAGTTTTCTACTCATTGATCCATCATGAGTATATATATATATATATATATATATATATATATATATATATATATATATATATATATATATATATTATAAATTTGTTCAACAATCCAGCAAGTGAGATTAGCAGTAACACTTGAGAGAGCATGTCAATAGTAGGTCTGATAATAAATAATAAATACTCATAGTATTTGGGTTAATTTGGCATGATACAGTTAATGTTATTAACATACTAAATAGCTTGCAGCCATTCTCAGCACTGCTCGTTGAATACAACATATATGTTCTGTTTGCCATTCCCTTAGTTGAACTATGGGACTTTGTATTACACATTACATCAGATATACAAGAGTTCCATCAATAGATTGGTTACGATTCATTATAATACAAACAGAAACTCGGAAGCAGGTAAGAATGTTAGACCTAATTTATCATAGGAACTAATGAGATTAATCCTTTAGGAGGGAATATGTAATATAATTTTAATAAAACAATCCATGAAATAATAATCATTATAGAATCAGAGAGCATGTTACAAGGAGATCTGACCATGAATATGTGAATAATACCTGGTTTTGTCGTAATATTCCAAAGGCAGTCTGTGTGATTAAGTTTTGAAATTTGGCAGCAGAGAAAACATAGCAAGAAGCTCTGATTATGAATATTAAAAAAAAGACTCGGTTAATTCTGTTTACCTAATAAATAGCTTTATTCCTACTTCAGAAATTCATTGTTTAAAAACCACAAATACTTGATTTAAATCGCTCCACCTAATCTACATTAGTGTGCAATGAATCTAATACTAGACGTTGCTTGCAATGCGCATTCCGTTCGATCGCACACGTTTTAAAGAAGTCCCTCGCTGTTGATTCCTTGCTTGTCTCTTGATGAAATAGGTCAGATACATGAATTCCACCAACCCATCGCTTTTGTTTCATTATAACGCGAGCAGTATATCACAACTATATGTCTTAGTTTTCCACCTCACAGTTAATGCAATTAATTTTTATCTTTTACGACGTACAGTTCTAGCACGGGCCAATAAAACTGAGCATGGATACTTCATTTCCCTCCGATGTTATTGAACACAGTTTGTTCGTCTGACATTGAATTTATAAAGTTACTTGGACATAAAATTCTTCCTAAAAATTAGCAGTTCCTATTTTAAATAATTCATTTCAACGTATGCATTATCTAATGATTAGTAGAATATATTTATACTCTCCGAAACTAGGAATGCTTAAATATTATATTTTTAATTCAATCACATCAAGATAATCACGCCATATCATAACTGATGTTGATCAAATTTAGACTTTTCTATTGTAATACGTGTACAGTTTTGGTATTTAATCTCAATTTTTGTGAATTTTAACCTTGCAGTTATATTTAAACGAATTCTGTGTGCACGGGTTATGATACCAATTATCAGAATGAAGTTTACAATATTGATAAAAACACCAAACCTATTATATACATACATATGCTAGTGTAAACTAAGCATAATACAGTGTAGAAAAAGCAATTCATCTTGTAGATCAGTTTCGTCTTTATCGGGAACTCTTTAAGAACAGTCCAGAATTTCCAGCGGACAGAGCTCGAACATATGCACATCTGTTTCAGAGTCTATGACTCTAACCAATAAGACAGGGTGGATATTTATTTCTGGAAAGATGACATATGGCCTCAACCTAAATGAAAGGATAATGTAGAAACATTATTAATTATATAGCTGGAATAAATCTGTAGCGTGCGGCATTGTGGCTCAGGCATTATAGCGATAAACTCCGAAGCAGACGTGCCCAGGCTAGAGCCTTGTCCACGGAAAATTCTGGAGAGTTCTTGAAGGGTTCCCAATATGAACGAAACCGGTTCACTGGATGAAATACATTTCCACAATAGACAATGCGCATTTTATACTGAAAAATTTATTTATATAGTTGGGTTGGTGTTTATTTCATTTTCGCAACCTCAATTAATATATTTGTGCTGGTACTTGGGACAGGCTCGGCATTTATGGTATATTGTTAGTTGCCTTTGAAGTCAATTTGCCAACGTCTTTATGCGAAAGTAATTTCATTGCCGATTGAATAGATATTCGTATAGGAGATATTATTGCTCTAAAGCCCCATATTTCTTGACTAATTAAACATAGAAAATATTGCATAGTACCAGCTCCTACTGAGGATTAACCAATAACGCATTTGTACACGAAAATATTATTGTAGTTGCGAAGTACGTAACGCCTAATGCCATTCAATCTTTCGCGTGTCAAAAGAAAGGCTTTTGTTCAGTTTTACCTTCACGCTGGCTCATAAGGAAGTCGACCTTATGCCACTGTTAAAGTTTTCTACGGTATAAATTCATAATATAAAATATGTCATGTCCATTAGAGCTGTGATTTTTAATTATGTATTAATGCCCCGATCTGTCTTAATGGTGAATATGATAGCCGCGCGATTAGTCATACAAATTCGGTACGTTAATTTCTCAGTGTTGATAGTCGAGAAAAAACAAATCTATTCTCCTGATATCGCCTAAATTCAGTTATGTTTCTTCGTCGTAAATGACATTTCGGAAGTCGTACGAGATGCGTATTCCATTCAATCGTTGCACCTTGACGAGGACCGTCTTTTGTTCACACAAAGCTGCAGGCTGTCTCTCGAGGGTACCGCATATGTACCTTAGCTCAAAACGACTACCGATTAAGCTTTATAAGAAGTATAACTGAATTTCAAATGCAGTTTGGAATAACGCCAAGGTTTGCCCAGCACTGCAGCCTACTGTATGTAATTCCTTTATTATCAGATGCCTTGCTTTTTACATATCAACAATAGCCGTATAAACAATTCCCACAAAATTTATTCAAAGCATATTATTATTTGACCTCTAAATTCCAAGCAATATGCTAATTTGGGCAACCTCCCATATAGATCATATAAATACGTCAGTCTTCTTTTTAGTTATTTATTTTTGTCACATGGCAGACTACTCACCAAAACAAAACCATATCCCGCTCCAATTTATAATAAATTTACCTTGGCACCTTGTCCATAAGTGATGATTAGAAGATTAAAATCAGATTCAAGAATCATTTCTTTCTGAAAATCTCTTCAGGCAACTAAAAATAATCATAATCATATTTTATGATGAAATGCAAAACAAGCAAAAATATGAAGGAGATCGAGGTAATTAACTAGAAGAATGCAAATTTTATTTGGCGTCACCTCCAGAGCAGTCTCAATGCCAAAACAGCTCTTTGAGCTATTGCCCACCAGGATGCAGTTTGTCAATCAAAAGCAAATCGCATGTTACTCAATAATTTCACTTATTGAATTTTGTAATTTTATGCAAGGCAGCATCAGGAGAAGTTGCGTGTAAGGTTGCAATGCTATCTTACGGAATTGCAAACGCGTATTCACCATTTGATTTTTATAGTGCCGTTTAAATTTCAATGTCTATTTACTCCAGATAAGAGCCGTCTGGACGATGGGCCTTTGTAAGTTAATTGACAATGCACGCATGCATATTTATACACCTTGCTTTCAGTCGATTTGATGGCAATTTTTCTTTATTGCATATGTGAAATCCTTTGTAATACGAGTAATTTATGAGTATTTTGTTTGTGTTTAAGCCCAATTATGTGGAATCTCCAAGTAGTTAATTATTGTTTTTTGTTCGGATATACATCTGTTTGGTTTTACATATTCGGTTTAAAAATATTTTGACTCGATTCCCTAGAATAGCGATTAAAATTTTTTAGAATTACCTGATTTATTATATGCTTTATCTGTTAGGTTTTGGTTTATCAGTACAACAATCTTTGAAACACAGACGCTAAGGTTTGATATTTTTTTACAAATGGCGGAAAATGCAATTACGGAAATATTTTACAGATCAGGGTGGTTTATGGTAAATTTTTCTACTTAATTTGTCATTTACTACATTATATAAAGGGACATTGAAGAATCGTAGACAGTTGTTTTTCTCATAATTTAACGCAAAACTGATATTTTTCTAGTCCTCATTAAAAATTTAAAGCGGTGTTCGTGAGTGCAACCGTCTCTTAAGTACAAAGAAAATTTCTAAAAAATAGCGTAAATAGTATGGGCATATAATTTTGTCTTCTGTTGGACAATTCTTCTCAAAACGGCCTAGGGCAAACTTGGCTAACACTAGATATCGAGGGTTCCGCATTCAAACATCAATATCATTAACAAAACGAAGATTTAATTATTGCGTGCATAAGGAACACGAAAGCTCAAACACTATTTGAATAGTTTAATCAATTAGAATTATTTAATGTCAAGTCGTGCCATCGAAATGCACCATAATTTAACTATTTAAATCCATATTTTAATATTAAGACTTTATATGAATCGGAAATGTTTCAAGTATGCGAATTAATCAGTTAACCAATGCACGGAAAGGAAAATTATCCATTGACGAGAAAGTCTTCAAAGATCAGCTAAATTAGTCTGTTTTTAGTATTACGTTTATTGCTGGTGTAGAATGTAGGGCATAACCTGAGCTGTCAAATAATTACAATTAACTTTGTGATCAATAAAAGGCTAAAAGAGTTGACCAAAAATATGTGCCACAAATTAGTGATATTATACGAGTATTATATGAGTATGGTGTGAGTCAATTTTTGTTTTGAAACCAATTCGAATGTTGCAAAACCGATATTTTAGATAAGCATGTAATTAATATAAAAGAATCAATGATTGTGCAGATTGTGGAAGCAATTCTTTTAATCAAGTTTACGAGCCTGGTGTAAACATCAATTATATTGTATTTAACTAGTCGTTGAAAAACAGCAAAATTACTGCCATTCACACGCATTTTACACGTTTCAACCTTCCAGGTTCATCGCCAGATTTCGATGGCCAAGTAACTAGGCGTGGCTGTAATTTGCGTTAATTTTGCTGTTGTTTGACGACTGGTTAATTATAAATTACATTGTTTAAGTTTAAAATTTTAAATGCTGTTCAAGCTTTATTACTTTTAAATACAATTAATAGCTATGTCTTTTTTTGTGTTATATATTAAAGAAAATGTCATGAATAAAAAAACAATAACGGGCGTTTTATTTTAGCATTAAATATAAGCTGATCAAAAGTGCTTATTAAATTAAATTTTATCCACATATACTCAAATCATATTTGTTTAAGGATTAAACATATATTGCCGTATTTTTGCGGAGACAATTTAATGTATGATCATATTTACAATATTCACAAATAGATTGATTCTTAAAGACAAATTGCTTGTCATTTTATAATTTACTACCTCAGTAACTTTGTGAGTTTAGCCATCATGCGGATTTGAAAGGCACAAAATCTTTTGATAATATTTCTGTCAACATGTCTCAGTGTTTAAGTGTTAATATTTTAATTATGCCTGCAAGTTCAGTAAGATGTTATCATACACTTTCAGCAGAATTTAAGAACTTTTAGTCTCAGGTAATGGATATATTGTCACGCCTTAAAGCGTTGATTCATAATTACAGCAGTAATTTCCGGCCTGCAATCGCAATGTCCGCACTGCCCCGTCAGTCGTCAAATAAACCGTATGGTTCACCTCCATCTTCATACTGCACGAAGCGTCCCGTTTGCTTATCACATCGCTAGCAATAAAATGTAAACAAATCATTATTTATGAAACAAGTTATTCATATATAGTCAGATAAGTGCCCCCCAGTGGTCAGTCATATTACTAGGTGCATATATAATGATTTATGGGGACAAAAAACTAGAACTTGCATGAGAACGTGTAAGGATGATGTCTTATGGGAATTTACTGGATGGCCCACAAGAAGTTTAACAAAAAATAAAATTCAGATCCTTAAACAGAGAATTGCAGAAGAAGTATTGCTAAAGGGGTTTACTTATTTTAATCAGAAAAAACGCCTTATTAATAGTAGTAACTTATCCAATCTTGCGGATTGCGTTTGTGATTAATACATTTCCTACCACAAAAATAGTAGCATCCAACTATTTTTAACATTGTAAAAGGATGTACAAATAAATGTCGCTAATATCCAGTTAATCAAATCAAATGCCTTGACAAAACTCAGAATATCACTTGGCCGACTGCGTGTATTTCTGTGGACGTTTGTTTTGGCGAACGTGCAATTCTGTTTTTTAGGCTCTGACTCTCTGGCCAAGTATGGACTGATAACTGATACAGAAAATGGTACTTTTTTAGAATCAGTTACAAATATTGTCGTACGCATCATTGATGGCTGTGAGGATTGCATTGTTACATAACACAAGAGCAATGATGCTTTTGAATCCGCTAATCTACGAGTACACAAAATCGTTCACACCCTCCCAAAAATATTAAACATTAATTTATCAGACTCTATTACAATACTTACACTAAGCAAGCGGCAACATATCAAAACTTAAAGCCCACAAATCTTCTCGAGAGCTCCACCTTGGAATCAGAAAAAAATGAGGATTATTTATTGATTACTGTGTTTTTTAACAGAGACACAATTCACGATCGGTATGTGATGAACAACGCCAAAGGTATCATAGATGAAATTGCTCAATATACCAGGATCACAGTGATTCACCGTAAATTAGCATAAAATTAAATAAAGCTGAATGAATGAAGCATAGAGAGGACAGTAATCATTACACCTTTTGGATTATCTGAATATGAAAATAATCACGTAAATTTCATATATTAATAAACCAGTTATTAGATAAACCACTTTGTAACATTTATTATAAGGACGATGTAATTATAGCCTCGGATGAACTATAACAAAATTTTACTGACATCAAAGAAACACTCGCTTAACTTCATGAGTATTGTTTCGTCTTGAGTATAGCAAACTGTGTCTGGACAGAGAAACAATGAAGTTTTTATGCTAATCAATCACACATACTGTTCTAAACGCCATAGAAAACAGCGTCGATGACATCACATTATTCCGAAAGAGACAACATATGAAGAACTGCGTCGATTTTCTTATATTCTTTATTATTAACCGTCCTTCATTCCTATGACGGCGCAACAAAAACAGGGCTAAAGAGGCATATCAAACGACTAAAATCACCGAGGCCCAAATTGCGTCTGCTTTGGAATGCAACTGATCAGCTAATATTGGAACGTATTAAATGTCTATTTGTGTACCACAAAGCATTGCCCGCTGTTCAATTTAATGCGTAATTGAAATTGTCTTCTGAGGCATCTTGCACGGCCATAACGGCTACACCCAAACAACAAATCGAGGGCGAATTAAACCTGATTTCGTTTTATTCTGAATAATGGTAAGCCACAGACAAGAAATATTTTGCAGTAGAAAGAGATATTATAGAATTAAACGACTCGTGATTCCACTTTGAACCATATATCATGTTATCCTTTTAAAGTGAGGAATGATTCCGTATTGCTATTAGCGGCACTACAGAACGATACTCAGAATTATGCGCTAAAAGAATGCCCTACCTGAATTTTTAGCCATGTTTTACTTAAGATTAAAAGACAAGCACAATTTCAAATATTATTAAGTTGCGTTGCGATCTCGGTATAAACACCAGTCCCATTATGTACATACAATTGATAGTATAAAATAATCGTAAAGATAATACATCCAGTAGACCGGTTTCATCCTTATTGGTAACTCATCACATAGACTCAATAATTTGCCGCGGACAGGGTCCGAGCCTGGGCACATTTGCCTCGAAGCTTGGTGATTTAAACACTGAGCCACTTTGTTGCAAGCTGCACAAAATTTTCGGTTATATACTAACTTGTTTATTAGACTTTCCATTAGGTAAGGTAACCGTCCCACATCTGTTATTATAGAACAGACACCACGCTACCTAGGGAAGAGGTTTTGATAAGAAAATTTATACAATTACACAAATATTGGTGGCACGGGCAGTGCTAACAGTTATTAATTCAAGGTTGCCATTTTGATATGAAAATCACACCTATTTTGTACACAAATTTGGCAGATTAAACAGCACATCAAATAATGTAGAAAAGGCAATTCATCCAGTAGACCGGTTTCGTCTCTATTGGTAACTCCTAAAGTACTGTCACCGGCAAATTTTTGGCAGTACGTGATGTGTTCCAATTATGGACCTAGCCGGTTTACTGAATGATTTGGCTTTTCTACGCTATCCAAAACTTGGTTTATACTGAACGATTTGTGGTTCAGTTGCTTATATTCAGATCGCAATATTGATTTAAAAAATTGCTTGCATTAACTTTTTGCGTGGGCTAATACAATAACTAATGCTAATAAACTGTTTCATGCGGTCGGACCGCGCTAATTTGATTGGCTCTTCATTAAAATATTTCATTTACTGGCCTGTATATATATATTTAATTTTCACTCTATTAATATAAAAAAATGAAATATAAATCACAGAAAATAGAAGCAATTTTCACTTAAATTTAAATATCATAACTTTGGAGCGAATGCCTAAACTTATTCGTTCAATTCAGATAATCTAAGCAAGTTGAGCAAAATACTTCCTAGTGCAATTTTTTGCGTAGATCATTTTATAATTTCTTAACATTAAATTTAAATATCATAACTTTGGAGCGAATGCCTAAACTTATTCGTTCAATTTAAATAAGCTAAGCAAGTTGAACAAAATACTTCCTTGTGCAATTTTTGGCGTAGATCATTTAATAATTTCTTAACATTAAACTTCAAGCAGGTTATAATTTTTCTCATTACGATAAACCAAAAGCTGCTTGGAGAAAACCTGAGAGTTTACACCAGAATTCGCTACATTTATCATGCAGAAGTAAAGATATCCTGCTTAATCAAAAGAACGTCTTCTATCACTTTGGTCTTCAACTAATGGTTCTGGGTCATGAATACTTTAAATGAATGCATTTATCTATTAAACATGACGAAAGTAGTCAATCGGTAATTGGTATGAGTTTCATAAATAGACACTGGATCTTAATGTTGGCCTGATGGGTAGTGTTCGTTTATTACACACTAATATGTAATTGTGGATGAACGGAACTGTTGTCAATTCTCCATCGGAGCAGTCTAATTAAAGGTGTTCAAAATTACAAGATCAGAGAAACGCTTAGGCCTGAGCGACAAAGTCTTCATTTAAAACCCACAAATTACCACCAGTTGTTTGTTTTTGTGACATTAAAATATGCATAAATTTATTTTTTACTACTGCACATGACAAGGTGGCTATTTGAAAGAGAGCATTAAATGATGCTCGCATTATAGATTTAAATGCATCAGCATACACGCAATCAATGTTTGTTTATTTGCATAACTAGTACCTGTGGAGCGATAGTTGCACCAAATAAATGCTCGTGACTGCACAGAAATTGTGCAGCCGACATTTCCTGTCAAGTACAACGTATGCGAGCGACTACTAGATGAAAAAAATAATATGGAATTTCGCTTTACCTAGTATGTGCATTGCCGCTTGATCCTCGCTATTTAGTTTGACGACCTGCTCTGATTATCATTAAGGCAGTTCGACACGCTACGTCTTCCACTTAGTTAGCTATATTGGGAGTCTTATTTAAAAAAAACCTTGTTATTTCGATTGTCATAAAATATTAACATCAAGAGTGCAGTTAAGGATTGCTTGCCTAAATAACTTATATTCACGTGCTGAAAGCCGCTTAATGTAAATGTTCGTTACTGCAGTGGAATTGCAAAGCCGACATTTCTACACAATTAAGTCATATATGCGAGATGTCTAGGTCTTAGAGCTGAATAAGAAAATTTTATATTAATTTATATGCACTGGGGATTGATCTTCGTTAGTCTGTTTGCCGTTCAGTTCTGATGATGGTTATGGATCTTTAAAAAATGCCATGCTGTGTGATTTACGGTAGTTTTGCAACGTTGTGGGAATGGCTACGTAAAAAGGAATTGGTGCTTACTTCAAGCTCGCATACGTGATTTAAAGAATCTGCTCTTAGTTTGCATGGTCGCTGAAAAAATATAGAAGTAAACATGTTTATTTCTAACCAAGTAAATGAAGTAGTGATGAAAAGCATGTTATCTACCACATATATAAAATAATTTGTTCTTAATAAAAATTATTGTTTGGTAATGGCAACCTCGTGTACTATCTTACAATAAATTTTATCACGATGTATAAAAAATATGAAATATTAAGTAATAAAATAAAAACACGATACTAAAGTACGAGAGAAGTTTACTTAAAACAAAAGTTTAGAGCAAAAGTAAATCTTGTTTCTTCAGTAAATCTGCGCTTGATTGATAGTTTTAATAATTTTGGAGAGATTTCAAACCGATATCGAGCATGTCCAAAATAGACATAAAAATCGCAACTCAATATACATGGGTAACGTGAAAATTAGCATTTAATTGCACTTCATTAAACAAAAGCATTTAACGAATTCAAATGTTTTGCATTTATGTCAAAAGTATAACACTCGCACAAAACCCGTAATTGGCCCAAAGTCAAGTTTTAACTTTTTATTAAGCATTTTATATTTCCGCAGCATTTATTTTATATTTTCCAATCTTGCTTCGTATTTTTCTTTATGTTTTATATTTCTTGATTGGATAGAATACCCACAGTAAAAATATTCGTTCACTGGATGTCTTTCGTTGGAACGAATACCGTGAAAACGGAAGTTTGAGCACAATTACCGGACATTCATATCGATCTGCATGAACTTCTTTTTAAATGTAAACTACCAGCAGTCAATCCAGCATAAGCTACTTTAAGTATAGAAACCATAGCCGCGACAGAGACAGTTTAATTCTATCATCGGGTGACGAAACAAGTTTGGCCATCTCGGGTCAAAATGAACAGCAATTTATGTCTAAAAAATCTTTGATTTCTTCTAGATTTTATACAACAGTGAATATATTTAACGGAATACCGAAGCGCAGAATTATCGCACGTACTCATACTATTATATATGGTTATTTTGTGCATAGAAGGCTTTCCTAAATTCCTGATAAGTCAACGCAAAATCTTAAGCATTTTTTAAGTCTGGACTTCCATGCTAAATTGAAAACTCATTAATTAGTCAAATATTTGTCAAACAAACTATAGCTATGGAACGGTTAATTCCAGTTATTGATAAATATGCCACCCCATTATATTTGCGTATTTTAGTAAAAAAAATAAGCATTCTTTAAGGTAGAGTATAAAAGTCGTCCACTAGACAAGCGGTGTCTTTATTAGGAACTCTTCAATTTCTGTACAGAACTTTGCCGGGAACAAAGCTCGAACCATGTCACTTTTGCATAGAAGTCTATGACTCTAACCACTGCACAATCGTTTCACTATCCGCACACAATTTTAAGCTATGTAAAGCCTTTTTCTTCAGGTGGCATTTGATAGGATATCAAATTTTAACTAACATTGTAGAACGTATACTACACTACCTTGGGATGTTGTATATAATTGAAGATTTACACAAATTAACAATCATTCATTGCGTGAATGGTGAAAACAGTTATTTAAATGAAGCTTGTGAGATTAAAATGAACACCAATCATATTATATATTAGCAGTTGTTAGTATAAACTAATCATAGTATAAGGTAGCAAAGCAGGGAATAGAATCGCAGACTCCATAGTAAATGTGCCCATGTTGAAGCTCTGTGCGCGACAAAATTTTGTACAGTAATGGAAGAGTTCTCAAAAAGGACGAAACTTTTTTCATGCATGAATTTCCTTTGCTACTTTATTTAATGCTTAGTTTATACGGACGAATGAAAATATAATGGGATTCGTTTTAACAACATCACGAACTTGATTTGAATAATTGTTATCATCAATCATGCAATCAATATTTAAATATTTAGTTTCAAAACTGTTTGAAAGTTTCATGGTTATTTCATGCAAAGGTGGAAAATGTAATTATATGCTATTTTTGTGTTTGAGCTATAATAACTAATGACTACTAAATCGACAGCGATTTTTCTCAACATGACGTGGAGTATTTCCAAATCTCCAAATTTATTCAATGTTAGTTGAAGAAATTTATCAATGAAATGTGATCCATTCTTCAATTAATTTTCAGAGGCAAACAATAAAAATTATATGCTTAGTATTGAGGATTCCATTAGATCCCACAGTAGTTGACATTTTTACTGCACACTGAAGCAAATGAGTGTATAAAAATTAAACGAATTTATTTATTTTTGGTAAACATTATATTCATAAGTGATCAAGACTCATTGAAATAAATGACTTGAAATATTCCTTTCATAAATAAAGTCACTAAGAAAAATGATGATTCTTAATTTTGCACAACAAGATCTTGTGGATCGTACATTTGCATTATTAACCCAGATAGTAACAAGACGTAAAACGGTTTCATTGTTCCTCATGAATAACTCCACATTAATGTGTCGACTCTTTTTCGCGCAGAGATCTTCTAATTCTTACTTTTGATAAGTAACATTTTTCAGGCTCTTAATATTCTATTTTTTATGGTTATCCTATACCAAACCAATGTATAGGTAATGTCTAAATGTTGATGTATAACGCGCAGTGTAGTTCTTCTTGTTTACAATCTCTCCGACTTTTTCTTGTGCGGGAAAATTGATAGCACTCGTAGGAAGGTAAAATCTTGAATCCTTTACATTTCCAGGGACACCGAATTTTGGCCTTGGTTGATAGGTTCTCAACTGTCCCTTCATTTTGATGCCCTTTATCAACTGCTTGTCTGAAAATGACGTTGAAAAATCTGGTTCCAACGTCATTTTCAGACAAGCAGCTGATGGGGGATTTAAAATTAAGGGAAAATTGAGAAACCATCAATCAAGGCCAAAAATCGGTGCACCTGGAAATGTGAAGGATTTAAGATTTTACTCATCTACGAGTGCTATCAATTGTCCCGCACTTGGAAATAGCGGAGAGATTACAAGTAATGGATAGGTAATTATGAAACTAATGTTAAAATAAATCGCGTTATAATTATTTCAGCAACAAGTTGCATGCAAATGTTTTTATAAAACAAAATGTTTCCGTAATTAATATAATTCAGGCGGATGCAGCCTATTGTTTATACCAAGATTGCGCGAACACAGACCAGTCAATTTTTTCTAAAATACTTATGATAAATTTCGCATATTCATTGCGAAGCATTAAATATAAAATGTAAAAAATGTGTAGTTAATGCCATTTTTTAACTTTAATTCCAATATTATGTGCAAACTTGATTCCGTATTTGAGAGAAGAGCCCTGCCCACGGCGAATTCTAGACTACACACGAAAAGATTTCATTGAGGATGAAACCACTCAACTGGATGAATCACCTTATATGCATTATACAATGCTTAATTTTTAATGAGAAATATATGTAAATAATGAAATTGTTGTTTCCACCAAGATCGTGAGTTTGATTTAATAACTGTTACTTACGCCCACACAAACATTATTCATTTAATTATATAAATGCGAAGTTCAGTACCACTTCTCAGGTAGTGTAGTGTCTGTTCTTTAATGGCATATTTGAGGTGGTTAGTTGAAACTTCAGCTCCAAAGCAAGGCCATATATTGTGCACCTAAAGAAAAAGTTAAACAATAAACTTTTGTCGATATATAACTGAAAATTGTGTGTAGCGTGGGGCAAGATGGCACAGTGGTTAGAGCTGCAGGTTCCGAAGCTAGCATTCCCAGGTAATTTGCCTGTCAGCGATAAATTCTGGCATGTGCGCGAAAAACTCCCACGGTCTACCGGATGAAATTCCTTTTCCATATTACATAATGCTTAGTTTACAATGAAAAATATATGTATGTTATTCGACTGGTGTTCGCATTTTATAAATGTTCTATTTTATACCACTTCACAAATGGAATAGTGTCTGTTCTTTAATGACACATTTCGGTTGGTTAGTTGGAACTTCAAATCCAAATAAAGGCAATATATTCTCCTCCTGAAGCAAAAGCTAACCAAGAAACTTTTATCAGTAAATATGAAAAAAATTGTGTTTAGCGTGTGGCAAGGTGTCTCTGTGGTGGAGCTGCAGATTCCGACGCAAACCTTCTCAGGTTATTGGCCTGTCGGCGATAAATTCTGGAGAGTGCATGAAGAAATCCCACGGTCTACTGAATGAAATGCCTTTTCCATATTTTATAATGCTTAGTTTACAATGAAAAAAATATAAATGTAATTAGACTGGTGTTGGCATTTATTATAAATGTTCAATTGAATACCACTTCTCAGGCAGTGTAGTATCAGATTTGTAATGCCATATTTGAGGTGGTTTGTTGGAACTTCAGCTCCAAAGAAAGGCAATATATTCTCTACCTAATGGAAAATCGAACCAAGAAACTTTTATCAATGTATAACGGAAAAAACGTATGTAGCGTGTGGCAATTTGACTCAGTGGTGCAGCTGCAGAGTCCGATGCATAGTTGCCCAGTTGATTGACCTGCCAGCAATAAATTCTTGCGACTACGGAATAATTCAAACGATCTATTGGATTAAATGCCTTTTCCATATTATATAATATTTAGTTTACATTGACAAACAATGCATGTAATTGGAATGGTTTTTGCATTTTGTAAATGTTCAATTCAATACCACTTCTGAGATTGTGTAGTGTATGTTCTTAAATGAAATATTTGGGATGGTTAGTTAGATCTTCAGCTCCAATTAAAGGCCATATATTCTTCACCTAAAGGAAAAACGAACCAAGGGACTTTTGTCAATATATAACTGAAAATTTTGTGTAGCGTGCGGAAAAGGGGCACAGTGGTTAGAAATGGAGATTCCTAAGCAAACTTTCCCAGGTTCTTGGTTTGTCCACGCTAAATTCTGGCGAGTACGTGAAGATACCCCAGGGTCTACCGGATGAAATGCCTTTTCCATATTATATAATGCTTAGTTTGCAATGACAATAATGTGCATGTAATTGGACTTATGTTTGCATCATGATAGCATCCATAATTTAAATAAGAGTTGCATGATGATATTTAAATAGCAATTAAACTGCTTTAAGAATTGTTATTTATCTTAGTTCAGTACAGGAAACGACTTAGTCCTAAGTGGTCAACTATCGTCCTTACAACGTAAAACTAAATTGAGTTTTAAAATTTGTTACGGCTGATTTTATAGATTTTACTTATAGCATAGTCGAATTGTCTAAGTTGATTCTTAACGTTTCGTTGGGGCATATTTTTAATAGCTTGACTACTAATTCTGTTTTTAAACAGATAATTTTTGACTACCCCATTTTTAATTTTATATTAAGATATAATTGATTTTATTGAGTCATTCAGCGAAGGGTTTGCCCTATATAATTCGTTGCGTAATAATCTTATTAGTTACATTAACTGATTAACTTTTCTATAAAAATTAATCTTATTTTTACGCATTCGATTTTACAAAGAATTTGCATTGTTCTTATGCTAGCTCCATATTCAACATGTGCACACTATTTACCGTTATAAAAGTTTTCTACAATTCTAGCATTGTGGCAAAATATAAATTAGTTGTTTTATTGAGTGCATTCGAAGGATGTGATATTGAATATAGGTATTCCACTGGAATCAGTGGACTAGTGCCTTGAAGAATCCAATACGAAAGATACATGAAGTAAGAACTAGATCTGGACATTTGACGGTCTCTCTTTCTTCGGTGTGAAATCTTGCGGGGAGGTTATTTTCTTTTTTGAAAATTTATAAAATTTGTAATCAATTGCGTAAGGAGAGCAGGGAAACGCCTCTAAGATTTCTTTTAAATTTTTATTTACTGAACAAGAAAAAAATACAGTCTAATTGATCTTAGTAATTTGGACTATGGAAATGCTCTCTCGTTTGTAATCTCTCCGGATTTTTCTTGTGCGGGAAAATTAATAGTACTCCAAGGTCGTTAAAATCTTGAATTCTTTAAATTTCCAGGTGCACCGAATTTTTGGCCTTCATTTGTCTATTCTTTTTGAAGCGTCCCATCAGCTACTTGTCTGAAAAAGAAGTTGAAACCAGATTTTTTGAATATTTTCCGAATTTTAGGGGTTTTATTTCCAGTCCCTCCTTCCGGTTAGACACCATACTCACTGGAAAAAAATCTTGTGCCAAATGTGTTATCCTCAGTCAAGATATGCAGTTTTTTTCCTGGGATTACGGTGTTATTCCTGAAGTGGGACTGGAAATGAAGTCCCGGAAATTCGTAAAAATGTCGAAAAATATGGTTTCAACGTTATTCTCAGACAAGCAGCTGTTGGAGGACTTCAAAATAAAGAGATAAACGAGAACCCATCAATCAAGGCCAAAAATGCCTGCACCTGGATATGTAAATGATTCAAGATTTTACCGAACTACGATTGCTATCAATTGTCCCGCACAAGAAAAAAGCGGGGAGATTAAAAACAAAAAGAACAGCACTGCAGATTTTTTATCAACATTTATGCAATACACTCTCGTGGTTGAATAGAAGACAAGGATAATTGTGATCAGCAACATTCCTTCTTGAAATTTGTATTTCTTCTATCTGTGTTATTATATTGGAAATGTTATGCATTATATTATCATATTAGTCATATTACAAATCAACAATTTCTAGTCATGGTTCGCATTTATGCATAATATTACATTCGAATTACACATCAATTTTACCAATTATCAGGTCTGTGAATTTCGCTGATATATCCATAATTATTTATACCATCAATTAAGTTATAAATGCGATTAATAAAAACTGACCGTTTTTTGCCTTTATCACAATAATTGTCTCAAAATTGATATAGCGTATGCTGTCATATTACTGCTGGATGTTCATATATTAAAATTATGGAGATTTACTCATCTATACGAGACCTAGCTACTTAATGGAACATGAGTGGTTTGAATCCAATTAAAGATATTCTATTCCATTCTATTCTAGACTAGAAAAGGACCATTTAAAAGACAGTGATTTAACCAAAGTTCTTCCATCTAGACAAGAGAACCTCTCCTAAAAATTTGAAAAAAAATATGTATAATGTCCATTTCCTTTGAATATTACACTGCATATTTCTTATTAGGACTTAAAAAATGAAAAACAAATTGATAATTTCTATTTATTTCGAAAAAACTAAACTTCACTTTACAGTCTTTTATTTATTTCGATCCCGGGTTTTCACTTGATTTTGTGGGTGGCAACTAGTCTGACTCGGTTCTACTTCTTTTTTTAAAAAGTTGGCTAGTATGTGTATATGCAAATATGTCTTTGTGTGTTTTTGGCTGTTACGTGTGCGAATGTTATTTTCCCGAGTGTTGTCTTTCGTTTCGCCTTGCACATCATTGCAGTTCTGTCCACTTTGAAATAGCACAGGATTTGCGGATTGCAATGTCGAAAAAAGACATTGCTTTGAAATTTCTGTCGCCGTATGTGCAGCTCCTTTGTCATCTTCAGTTTGTTGCTATTCCTTTAGAAGTTTTGCTAGGTCTGGTCGTGGAGGTGTTTTCCCTTGCCTGGACCTCAAAAGGGACCCGAAATAATTCACTACTCAATAGAAATGTCCCGTAAATCCTGATGCATTCATCCACAGTTATTCTAAAGCGATCTTGCTTAAATATCAGAATAAAGTACTTTCCTTAGGAGCAAATATCTGCATAATTAAGACAAACCTAAGCGAACGCGGCTTAATAGATATCCTGGCTGGAAACGAAAATTTCTACAATGAATTAACAAAGACATGGCCCGACAGGCATCTAATGGAAAATGAATAAAAGCTGAGATTCTTTAAATCAAGTGTGCGGGCTTGCAGTGAACACCAATTCCATTGTATTTAACCAGTCTACGAAAAATGTAACAAGTCGCAACGCACTGATGCGTTACGACCTTCCGTGATCATCATCAGAGTACAACGACAAACTGATTAGCGAGAATTATATCGCATTGCATATATATGGAAAGCAAAATTAGTCATGCGGCTCCAACCTCTAGTAGTCTTGTATAAATTGTACGTGATTGGAAATGTCGGCTGAACAATTTATACGCAGTCACAAATATTAGCTAATTAAACGAACATTGGTTGCGCGGGTGGGGATAACAATTATTATAATCAAGGTTGCGGTGTTGATATAAACACCTGACCCATTAATTACTTACATAATTCAGTATAAACTAAGAATTGTATAGTGTAGAAAAGGCAATTCATCCAATAGACCGGTTTCGTCCTTATTGGGAACTCATCAAGTACTGGCCAGAATTTGCCGCGGACAGGATACGAACCTGGGCACGTCTGCTTCGGAATCTGGTGCTCTAACCACTGAGCTATCCTGCCGCACACAACACTGCACACACTCACTTGGTTAGTCTATTTTTCCTTTTGGTGAAGCTCATATGACATCCATTTAGACCCCAAATATCCAACTAAACATTCCCAATCTGTCATTACTGAATAGACACCACACTAAATGGGGAAGTGGTATTGAAATGAACATTTATATAATTAAACGAACATTGGTTGCGCGGGTGGTGATGACAATTATTATTATAATCAAGGTTGCGGTCTTGATATAAACACCTGACCCATTAATTACTTACATATGTCAATATAAACTAAAAATTTTATAGTATAGAAAAGGCAATTCATCCATTAGACCGGTTTCGTCCTTATTGGGAACTCATCATGTACTGGCCCGAATTTGCCAAAAGGCAATTCATCCAGTAGACCGGTTTCGTCCTGTCCGCGGCAAATTCTGGCCAGTACATGATAAGTTCCCAATAAGGACGAAACCGGTCTACAGGATGCATTGCCTTTTCTACACTATACAATTCTTAGTTTATACTGACAATCATTAGCTGTTTGTAGCTTTCGCCACACACGCATATATATAAATATATACATAGACAATACAATTAAGCAATAATTCATTGCGCGGGTGGTGGTAACAATTCTTTAACACAAGTTTGCGAGCTTGACGTAAATACAAATCCCACTGAATTTAACCAGTCGTCGAACAAAATAACAAAGCTACCGCCAGCCGCAACGCACTGACGCGTTTCGACCTTCCATGATCATCATCAGAGTACAAAGGCAAACTGTCTAGCGAGGATTAAACCGCATTGCATATATATGGAAACAAAATAAGATATGCGTCTCCCACATTTAGGAGTCTTGTATAAATTGTACGTGAATGGAAATGTCGGCTGCATAATTTCTATGCAGTCACAAACATAAGTTGTTTGTAGGTTTTGCAACACGCATATATATAAAAAATACAATTAAACAATAATTGATTGCGAGGGTGATGGTAACAATTCTTTAAATGCATAGAAATTGTGCAGCAGACATTTCCAGTCAAGTACAATGTATGCAAGACTACTAGATGTGGGAGCCGCATATCCAATTTTGCTTTCCATATATATGCAATGAGGTTTGATCCTCGCTAGTCAGTTTGCCAATTGTACTAGGATGATGATCATAGAAGGTCGAAACGCGGCAGTGCGTTGTGACTGGCGGTAGTTTTGTATTGTTGTTCCCCGACAGGTTAAATACAATGGGATTGGTGTTTACTTCAAGCACGCAAACTTGATTTAAAGAATTGTTACCACCACCCGCTCAATCATGTTTTCTGTAACTGAAAGCTGCGATTGTTAGCGCGCTAGAGCTATACAAGAAGAACTTCATAGGCAGCCAGATTATCCCAAAGTAGCACATAGACTACTTATTAAAACTACAATTTTATAAATCTCCACGAGTTGCCAAACCCAACAAGGGATCACGAGTTGTTATACTGGAAGCCGATGATAATAGACGGCCCATGAACGAGATCAAAAATTATTACTAAACAACAAACAGAAAGATGATTCAACAAATAACGAAATAAGAATGTGTATATCGGACAAAGATGGAAATATGATTATTACCTGCAAAATCAGACAAATTATATATATATATATATATATATATATATATATATATATATATATATATATATATATATGTGGTGTGTGTGTGTGTGTATGTGTTTGGAGCCCTGTAAATGAAACAACAAGCACTTGACCTAAACATTCTAAAGTTTCATCAACACGATATCCTAATCGACTGGCCACGAATCACAAAACCCAATAACAATAAGCTGGCATCCAGGCCAGTACAAACACCCACTCGAACAGACTAGACAAAAAATCGTTTGGATTGGCTACAAACTGAAAATGAAAAAAAACCGCTGCACATAGGGAGACAGAAATTTCAAAAAGTGTATAAGCATTCATTATAATCAAGGTAGCGATCTTGATATAGGCACCTGATCCATTAATTGCTTATATATATCAGTATTAAATAACAATTGTATGGTAAAGAAAAGGCAAAGTACACTGTGCAATTCTTAGTTTATGCTGGCATATGTAAGGGATTAATGTATCAGGTGCTTATATCAAGATCGCAACCTTGATTATAATAGATGTTATCACTATCCGCGTAACCAATCTTCGTTTAATTAGATAAGCATTCAACACTACCATCCACACACCCTCTGCTGTTACCATGTGGACAGAAAATAAGTGAGGAATAAGGGAACCGGAAGACATCACATGAGAAATTAAAATTCGTACACGTATCAGCCAACAATACGAACATTTGTTTAACACTCTATCAAGCAATACAAGAATGACATGATGTCAGTCAACTTTTTTCAATGCAACGAGGCTTGTCATATCTCGTCTAGATGGAGGAAGTCTGATTAGCACTGTCTATGAAATAGTCCACATCTAGTCTAGAATGAGTTGCGACCATCTATGTATTTCACTTATATAAATCCGTATATCGCCTGCTTAAGTCAATCTTTTTAAGTAAGTACACAGATTATATGGTAAACATGCTGCGTGATATATTAATTTAACAGATATTCTACTGATAAATAAAACGCATATGATCAGCAGTATATGTCAAACAGTGAGAAAAATTTGCACGAGTATTGTCAATTTAGATGACCCCGTAAAAATATTATAAAACCGATATACCAGATGTTTAAATATGATGACACGGATGCAGAATATTCTTATTATAGAGGGCTAATATCATGCCCGGTAATTGTCATCAAAGCATGGCGACCACACTTATAAATATGTCAAACTAGAATAGAAATATTAAATAGGGCAAACGATAATCATAGCAGCTCGATAAATCAACATGAACAATAATAAAATTAGTCAGAGCAGTACAACAGTTAAAATAGATTAACTTATAGATGTCAAGGGTTAACTATATATATAAATGTATATATATATATATATATATATATATATATATATAGTAGAAATTCTGATTACAGGTATAGAGTAACAAAATCCCAACTGTCCAATTCACTAAATGCATTGAATAAAATATGAAGAACTACATCAATACCAACAATTCACACACTATATATATATATATATATATATATATATATATATATATAGTATATATATATATATATATATATATATATATATATATGAATATATATAATTTTTATCATTGCCAAATGAAATCCATCAACTTAAATATACGACATTTTCTCTTAGTACTAGTAGAATGCAGGAATGAACGTACCTTTTGAGAGATTTGAGAATAATCCGACAGGAGGCGTGACAGTGTCATTCTTAAGATTAATGCGTCTACTTCAACTTCAATGTATGTCTTAGAAGTATGACTTGAAGGCACTTTTACGTGGGTCTGAATATCCCTAGCATTCGTACGCACCAAAGAATGAAATATTACAAATTAAGAAATATTCTATTTCGTATACTGTAATTTTAAACACATTGGCATATACACAAAATTATTATTCCGCAGATGTATATTTATACATGATTTATCATTTAAATAATCTCTTAAATATATACATAAAAAAATTAATGCAAAAATACATAAATATATACATACTTACATGCATGATGACACACTTACATTCACATGGAAATACAGAAAATCGTTACAATAGACATTATTATTTGATATATACATGTATACATACATATTCATATATGTACCTAATATTCATTCATACATACATATGAATTCCTTCATATATGCATACAAGCATATATACATACCTAAATACATGCACATAGACATATACACAATCATGGATTTTTGCAGGCCTACATACATACATAAAAATATATACATACATACATACATACATACACACACAATAACAGAGAAACGTACATACCTATTTAATAGCATATATACATCCATAAATACATTTATAAATACACACATGGATAAAAATATATTTATAGCTACATAAATATTTGCGTACGCTATAGATAAATACATTTATTTTTGCATGTACACATACATACACACATACACACGTACATACATGAATATATTTATATATATATATATATATATATATATATAATTTTTATGTATAAATGCAATAAACATTCATGCATGGATTGATTCCTACATGAATACCACATGCACAAGTGTATACGTAAGTATCTTCATACATAAATACATACATGAATAACGAGTACATATATATATATATATATATATATATATATATATATATATATATATAGTATATATAAAATGCACATTTACATATGCGGTTACATACATGCATTCACTAACCAAATCAAGGAAAGTAGGAATTTTTGGTTATTTCGATGTCATTATTCTGTATCGGTGGTTAAGAAAATAAAATTTTGTTCAGGTTTCTCCAAGTACAACCGTTACAGTAATCGATAAAATTTCGTCAATATGTGCATATTCTTTTATAATAATCAATATTTTATTCAAATGTCACCACTTGGAGGCAAACCGAGTTGAATCGGATAAGACAAAGATAAAAAATTGGTCAAGGAAGCAATCCTAAATGCCACGCGTTAAAAATGTGAATTAAATGGCTAAAAGTTATACCTTACTCTGAGATATGTAAAAAAATTTTGCTGCCAAAAAATGGCAACAACTGCTGAAATTGTGAAGGAGAAACCTCTACACGAAAATGATAACGAAAACTTCGTCATAACGGTGTTTTTAGCTAAAAATTGTTTTATTGCCCATATCGTCTAATACGCTTGAGAATAAATACAAATATTCTTAGACATCTAAATCGAGTTAGAAAGCTAAGTTAACGTCCAAAGCATAAGAAAAATGTGTATGTTAAATTAAACTATTTTTTTTTATATTAAAGATAAAATTTGAGGCTAATTGAAATTGGGCTACATGCATAATAGTTGGACTTCAATATGTGATTTATTAGATCTAGCATATCATTGCAAAATTTATGAATAGTTCGTTGGAAAACAGGAAAAATCTAATCGAAATCCATTAATCTGGCTATAAGTAGCAAATAATTAAAGAAGGCGATTAGAGGTGAAGTTATTTAGCGCACATGAAACGCCTACTACGGTATAAGTATTATTTTCATTAGCTTTAAGCTATATTTCTTGTGAAGAATGCTAGTCGGCTTTTTCAAGACCTGCCAAAACCATATGAAGACATACATAAACAGATAATCAGCAGACATCCGATATTGACACATGAGTCCACTCTATTCTTAGTTCCATATATACATAAATCAGATAGCGCAGTTAAGATTTGTTGTCGGTTAGGTTGTAGACAAATTTAATGTGATGAATTTTAATCGATTACTTTACGTCATCAAAAACATAACAACTGTGGAATAGTTGTACCCAAATCTGTATTAAAATCGGTGGAAATTTTTCAAAATATGCGATTTGAAATTATATGTATGGCCGAAATTGAACTTATAACTGAAAAATCTCTTTAATGCTTTATAAAATCCAGCATATCTTCTTGCAAAGCCTATTTGGTAACGTAGGCGCAAATTGTTGTTTGATAAGAGTTAACATTAATGCGCATAATTTTAGTACTTATTTGCATTTTGGATAAAAACTGGTTGTGGAAATTAAATATGACATTAATAACTGGAAAATTCAGAAAAAAGTTTAAATAAAAAATATTTTTCAATTTAAATCTTCACTAAGCTACTTTTATGAATTGGCAATTTGACTCCAAAAAGCAATCATGCATTGAAGCACAAATCTAGTGTAAACAATTTTAACAGAACATAGTTAAACTAGACTATATTGGTTTCGCCAGAACTCAATGCAACTTATATATATATATATATATATATATATATATAGCACTTTTTTGAAAGCATTAGCAATTTAATTTATATTAACACATACATTTTTCAACAACGCAAAAGATGCAGGAAACTTATATTCCGCAGAACGCAGATATCAGTCTTCAATTGTCACTCCAATCATGTACGAACTTCGTTTGCTTATTTAGCCGCGAATTAACGATATAACACTCAATAGCCTCTGCTGCGCTTAATAAGTTTCATTTTATTACTTCGAAGAACGCATGAAAATCCGCTTGATTTAGATTGTCCTATTAATAATTATACAGCGTGCAAAATTTCTCCTCCTTACCAGGTAAGTTAGGTCGTTAAATGCTTTTGAATTCGCTTTTCCATTTCTCGGCAAGTCCGGCCAACACAACTTCCTCAGCAGCTATGGCATTTTTACAAACAAATAACGTTGGAATTGTCAAATGCAGGAAGCGTATCCTTTACATTTATGTCTAGCAGGTGTTTTTTTGCTTAAATACACATCCATTGTGTACTAGGAATGCGAAGCGTCGCTGATTTGTTAATTTATCGTACCATAATTTCGGCTGAAACGTCCCTGTTAAAAAAATATTTTATAAAAAAGTTGTGGATAAGCCAAATTTGGCCCGAATTTTCAAGCGAAATTGCATGTAAGACGAAAATATGCATAGAACCCATAGACGCCTGGCCACTTAACTCTTTTTGTTTATTTCAAATATTTTTTGTTTTTGTCTGTTGGAACTGGACTCAGAATTTTAGAAAAGTCTGTATTAATAATTAATGCGCAAATTTATTTTCCAGTTTGCATTTCCGTGAGCTTAAACAATAAGAAACAATGCTAGACACATTTTTTTCACTTTCTTTTCATGTCTCTGCAAGTAACCAAAATATGTACAAATTTAGAAAACAAAATATCAGAAAACTGAAACAAAATGAAATAAACACAAACTTAATAAGTCATGTGCATTCTCGCCTTATTTGGGTATAATTTATCTTGTTACAAAATGGGTAACGTCTGAAAAGTTGATGCCGGCGATTGCAATTATTAATAGTCATTTTAGCATAAAGCAAATTCCCCATCGTTTGAGATTGAATAAAAGAAACAATTGAATTAGTACCATAGCTAATCAGTTGAAAATTTTGCATTATCGGAGCTGCTCGTGGGATTTCCGTTCTAATCAGACCTTACTGGACACAAATTGACACCAAAATAATTGAACGAAATTTAGATATGACATTTTGGTATGCTAATACTCCATCCTCTTCATCAAATTGTACAAAGAAATATGCTGGCGCTATTCCATAAATGACAATAAATTTTTGAATAATGAAATCTATTTCAATTGGAATGCTTTAAATAATTTGCGCTGGATATCTGATGCTGGATTTACACACGTTGTCGATATTTAACTGAATATCTGACTGATAATCAGTGTTAAAATGCCTTTGAAGACTTGGCTGTGAAGACAACTGGACCAACTATTTGTAACAAATTTCCGAATTAATAATTAATAATAATGGATTAAAGTATCAATCTCTGAGTAAATCAGAATAGTATGAGGCACAAAATTGATTTTGCAAACAAGCCAAAGTAATCCTGTTAATGCCACACGACATAGAATCTGGAATTCGACGTAAAGCTTGTGCGTGTACTGTTCTTGCAATCATCAGATGATGACATTTTTATCCCCAATTAACGTAGCAGCAAGCCCTACCTCAAATACCTGTTAGGAATTTCAAATTCATTGATACTGTTAATGTGCAATTATCAAATAGACACAAGATACGTTGATAGAGATTAAATTTTTTCAGGGACCTTCTTTCTATGTTAACCCATGTAGGGCGGATATATAAAATGTTTGTTTGGTAAAAAGCCGATTTATAGATAGAATGACGTTGCGTAATGTAGGAGGGGAAAAATAACCTTAGATCAATTTGTCATTAGCATGCTTTTGTGGCATTTGACAGCCGCTAAACCAGTGAAAGTCAATCGATGCCCCATAAAATATATTGAATATTTGAAATCGCAAAGCGTTTTCAGTTTGAAATCCTATTTTTCATCCACGAATTGTCTTCCTATTCAATGTGTAGAACCAGATTTCTTTTAAGTAAATCGTGCATATTCATGCTGTTTAGGTCGAAATATTTGTACATAATTCCAATTATCGTATTAGAATTTTTCTTCCATTCATTAATTAAATAAATGTTTAAGGTAAGTTTCAGTAAAATATCCATCATTTCTTGTAATGAAAAACCCAAAAAGATCCTTCAATTTATAAACCGATTTTTCTGTAAAACATTTGGAGCCATTTAAATTATGGATTTAAGCGTTTTTTTCGGATTACTAGTTCATATCAGATTTAATAATATTTTCAATCAGCAATTCAAATTTAAAATTCATTTTTCTTACAACATATTTTCAGAGAATTTTAAGCTTAATTCTCTAATTTCAAGTGAAATATAAATGATTTTTTCATTTTGAGTAAAATCGATGGTATTTAATTCACTATATGTGAATTTCCGTAACCACGGTAAACGAATTCTAGTTTAGCTATTATAAAATACGTTTTATTGTCTATCTTATCAAAGAATTTTGAAAGCTACAAACTATCTGTTTGATGATTCCAAGCGAAAAGTTTTCAATTTTTTTAATTCTTATTATTAAACAATGCGATCCTGCTTGGGTGTGCAACAAAAATAGATTAGATTAATATTTCATTTTGTACTAATAAAAGATTATATTAAGCTTGTTTTAGCCATCTCGAACGTAATTTACGTGAATTCTGCACACATTACCAGGCGAAACATAAAGAAGTACATAAAAAACTTAAAAGGACATATACATACACCTTCGCCTCTGAAACATTGTCATGAAATCTCAACAAAGACAATAAACAGGAAATGCCACACACATTATGAGTAAATATAAAATTGACGCATGCGTATCACTTAAGCGAGGTTAAAGCTCAACTATAATAGTAACAGATGCTTTTCATAAAACCTTTCACATTATTAGGCAAATCAAAACAACGATTTAACAGCTCTGTTTTTCATTTTGCTCTCTATACACATGACATACCTACTTGTTAAGTGAAGGCGTTGTCAAGGTGTGGCAATTGTGAACGTGCACTTACCAAACGTACCATAATTGTTTTTTATTTCGCCGAGGCCAGTAAAAGTCCTTGACAAGTTATAACGCATGAATAAGTTAACGAAGCATAAATGGTAGATTGAATGTGAGTGAGCAACTGAATAAGCGATCATTGAGAGTTATGCATAGAAGCAAGTCATATTTTCGCATTATTCTACACTCAAATTGACTCTTATGTCATATTTATTAGACGCGACTTAAATAAAAAGGAAACCTGCATCGGTTTCGTTGCGCAGTATATATATTCTTGCTTTCCTTATTTTTAAGGAAATATTTAGAATTTTTTTTATAACTACTGCTGTAGTAACGTTTTACGTCGAACAAAAATTCCTTGCATCGAGGACAATTTAGGCAATAAATATTCTTCAATTATAACAATATATATATATATATATATATATATATATATATATATATATATATATATATATACTCATAATCGACCATTTTGTGCCCTAGGAAATTGATAAATGTATTCTCTAGAAGGTAAATAATTATATATTGATATTTCAGATTGATTTTTTGAGAAATAAATTATTTCGCGATGCATTTTAATTTTGGGAAACGATTACTAAAATGGATATCGGTAAAACAATTTTAGATATCTGAAAATCTCTGGAATAGCCTGGAATGTTGGCAAATTATTATACAATAATTTAAATTTTACTGAATATCTATCGATTCATTTATTTGACAAATTCAATTTTACTGAAATGCTACAATGCAGTTTTATTATGCCATCAGCTGACATAATTTTTGTCTGACAATATCCGATATGAGTTTCACCGGATACATTTATTATCATATTGTATATATATATATATATATATATATATATATATATATATATATATATATGTCAGTATTAACTGAAACGGCATAATATATCAAATGCAAGTCATTAGGTAAATCGTTTTCGTCTTTATTGTGCCATTATCATGAACTGCCAGAATTTATTCAACCAAGGCATTGATTGGTCTATTTATTTTATACATATATATATATATATATATATATATATATATATATATATATATATAATTTAAGTATGTTGGCAGTGTTTTTTTTCATTATGCACATGCTGTCAACATGAAAATAATTGCATCAAGAGGCATAATCAATTCATCGAGTAGATCAGATTCTGGCGAGTCTGGATCTCGTGGATTACTGCTCAGAACTGACTCTTAACCACGCATTCATCCGCCAAATCCGTCCACTCTCTACATATTTTACCGGAATTTTTTTAATTTAAAAAAATGCTTCTTAACAGATTATAAACTTTCTCCACCACAGTAAAACGATAAACAAAACATAATTTGTATATTTCTTCAATTTCCATTCAGTTTGCGGTGAACTTGGCGTCGTGGTGAGAATAACGAACACTAAAGAAACGTGTCCTGGTTTCACAACTGACAGTAGTTAATGAATTCCCAATATGGAGGAAATTGTTTTAGTGAAAGACCTGTAATTTGTAACTTATGCAAATTTTAGTATATACTGACAACTTATACATCATCAAAATCGTGTCATTATTTTTTATGTTTTAATACATTCGCAATCGGTGTGGCGTCTGTTCCATAAAGATAAATCGGTTGGGGCTAGTTATAACATCTGGTCTTTAGATATTCCAAATATGTTCCACCTGAGGCAAAGTCTGCCCAAAAAAATTTGTTGATCTCTTATTGTGCTTAGAGTGCAGCAAGTATGACGATGTAAATTTATTAGAAGCATGTGCTTCGTTACCGGACATTACTTTTGGGAATTCTCATGAATTGTTTTTCTACTCTATGTAATGGTTAACTTAGATTTAGCATATATATCCATTTTTTATTTAGCCATTATAAACTTAAAATTTAATATAAAAGCAAATGAATTTCAATTAGCACCGCAGCTTCGTCTTAAAATTGCATTATTCAAATAATTACCTGAAAAGCGGTGACGGCAATTTGAATTAGGGTACATGTAACGCATTATTACGTCATAGAATATTATATATACATATATATATATATATATATATATATATATATATATATCCAGTATATTTTTCATTAAGAATAGAAAATGTCCTTATCCGAAATATATTGTGGATTATTCAAAGACAATGGCTTATATATATATATATATATATATATATATATATATATATATATATATATATATATATATATATATATATATATATATCTTTATTTTCGGCACTTAAAAATCTCTATAACATTGAGCATTTAACTACAACATTGATGAATTATGAATTTGTTAGTTATATGAAAAACAACGCAAATATCATTATTTAACCTACGATGATGAGCTGCATGTGCAGATAAGCTGTAAAACCACCACCTTTTTATTTATATGTTCGATTAATTCATTCATTTACATCGAGTATGGTTTGCATACTATATTTTACAACAATTTAATAAACACAATTAGGTTTTTCCCGTCAAGTACATCAAATTCGTTAACTGAGTTCTTGAGTGAATTATCTGGCATTTATGTTAAAGTATTACGTGTCCTGATAATTGGTTGCCAGCTAAACATAGAGCCTGTTTATTATTGATTGAAAGTCACTATGGAAATAATACAATTTCGAACTTATTTCTGAAAATATTAAATGACAATGCGTTAATTTGGCTCCTGTTTTATTATTTATTTATTTCTATTAGATAAGTTTGTTTTTTTAATAATTCATGTGTTATGACTGCAAGGTATTCTCTTTTTCTGGTACCAATTTTGATATTTTAGTCATTTCAAGCAATACTATTAATTTAAAATGAAACGCAAAATTAACCTATCTGTTTAATTATTCTGGAACGATTTTAAAACCTAATCTGGTTGAGGTTGAAATTCAATGGGTAAACAGATTGTGCCATTTTTCATAGTTTTTTTATATTATTTGCTTAATTTTTTGCGTAGTAAAGTAGCTGAAATATAATAAATGCATTGAAAGACGGCTTTACTATGAGTTTCATTATCTCCTATTTGATGTGAAGTTTAACTGTCATTACATAGCTTCGAATAAACTAAAAAAAAAGATTTATTGCCATCAAAAATCAGATAAAATTCATAATATGGAAATACCTATTAGATTTTATTTTATTATCGTGACTCTAAACGCAAAAGAACATTAATTGCAAATTATTATTTTGCACGGAAAAATTACTACTCTGTAACCCTGCTGGAGATAATCCTATTGAGCAAATACACAATATATAATTCAATTATCCAAATTGTCCACAATGATAACAATCTATGGGTTAATAACAGTTTTCCTAAGTTTCCCTGTAGTGTTGCACTATTTTCTATCAATATTTTTTAGGATTGATGCTTGAATAATTAGCAATATATTTCACATTTTAAAATCGTTTAAGTGGAAAAAAAATAAAATTTGGACAAATATAAATGTAATGCCTCAAAAGTTTTAAATAATTTTGGCAACGCATACTTGCCAATTTAGTAAAAATTTTTCTGACCATTATTCTGAGCGCAAATTTTATTATAATAATGAAACTAAATTTATTGATAATTCAACATATATCAAATAATTAATATGTTTTACTGCTTTCGAAAGCTGGTTTTCATATTTCTGTTTTCTATTTCTTTTAAAATCAATACACAGATAAAATACCGAAATTACGGCAAATGATTTACGTCTCTCTTGTAAAAGCAGAAATGTTAAAGACAATAGCAACATTATCCAATTTTAGGTCAGCCGGAAATACAACAGAATACACTGATACCAAAAATATTTTCGTGGTTATATGACCGATCTAAATCAGAGATTTGCAGTATTTGCGGATAATTTGAACAAAGCATTTAATGTTTGATATGCTTTAGGTAAACATTTTTAATGTCAACAAACACATTGACATGGTTTCCGGTCGTTCACTTCAGTTTATAACTTATTTCGAGCATGCTCAAGCGATTAAATTAACAATAGGAAGAGATTACAAATATTTTCTTTTGAATTTTGAACGGAATATTGTGTTCGTATTTTGCAGCAATTGTTGGCCGTTTAAAAAAAATAATCATTGGGCATTTACAGAAAAGCACGTTTTAATAAGTTTACTTTAATATCTCCGACTTCGTAACACACCAACAAAATTGAAGTTTTCTGGTAGTCAATTTGTTAACAGTCTAAAGTGAACGCATAAATCATTTAATTTTTAAGAGCATCAACTTCAGCAGCTCTCGTTTACAAGACTAAACAAATTCTTGAAGCTGCTAAGGCCAAATTAGCCAAAATGCACACTGTTTTTTAAAGTGAATTTATCCCATTTTCAGTTATACTACTTTCAGTTAAACGTTAAAGAACTGTTGGCTTTATTCGTTCATCCGCTTCGGTCATCCAAATTTCCACAATTCGCCATGTACAATGACAGTGACATTTATTTTGTCAATTTGTATTTTGGCAAAAAATTGTAGGGTGTAATTTTACTTCGAAAACCTTTAAGCCAAAATGGGAATTATGAAAAATATTACGAACTGCATTTGATTTTTTATGATCATTAAAAATGATAAGTAAAAGAAATAAGGAAAGGTATGAGATTTTGCAAGTCGAATCCAATTTTTTACAATATACAAGTATGTATTAGGTGTTGCGAACCTAGAAACAAATTAGTTTTGTTGTGACCAGAACGATAAACTAAAGACAGCATGAACGGAAAGTATAATCTCATGCACATTCGTTTCGTGCTTACTGGCGACTCATCAGTAGGAACTGGTATTACTCCTTTTAACCACTATATATTTGGTCAAAGAATGTGGGATATTAGGACAGTACAATCTCCTAGACGAATGTGTAAACCTGCAATAGTGAAGCTAACATCATATAAAGTCTACGACAATGTGACTTCAACGCTAACTCACACTATATAATATATATACCGAGTTTGTAAAGGATACTATCACTATGGCTATTGTGTTAGTAACCGATACCAACATTATTGTGCCGAAAAGCTACATGGTACTAACACAACGGTTTCCGAGTCAGTACATGGTACCAAACTGATGGATATGAATTTATGCTATAGTTCACCGAAATTCAGAATTACAACAATTTCTGAACACCTGTTACTCCAGAAAATCCATACACTCTGGCCTTGATCGATATCAGTTATCACATTTCGCGGACAGCATGACATCATTCAATTCAATATATAACAGTTAATTACGGTTTTTTGCGAAGACCTAATACATACTTGCATATATATTAGTTCTTCGCAAAAAAACAGTATTTAACTGTTATATATTTTTACAATATAGTTTAAAATATAATTTATGCTAAATCAGTGCTGAGAAAACATGATTATCTGGCAAGTATGGGTGTCAGTACATGCAATAAACTGCATATTTATTCTAAATTGTCGATGAAATATTAGTGAACTTTAGAAAACTGTTTGAAATCAAACGGAACCATGGAAAAAAATAATTTTAAAATATTTTTTCAAAGAAATCTACCGTGTCGATTGAATAGGATTACTGAAAATCTCCTTTTCTGTTCACAATGATCACAAAAGTTTAACATGAAAAGCCTGCACTGAAGTTTGGGTAAGGATGTTCTTGTTCTCAAGGTATTCAGCTCAAATAAAAAGAACTTGAAGAGGGCCCAACACAAACGAAAATAGTCAAAATGATTAAAGGATTTTTTATTTTAGGTAACAATCAGTTTTAAATAAAATATTTTATACATCAAAATCCCGCCATTTTACTTTAATCTAATTACATTACCCAAGGTAGCATATTGTCTGTTATATAACGACAGATTATGCGTCTCTAGGAAGCATTTGTTCTAAATCGATTGTATTAAAAACCACCTGACTTTATGATTGACTACAATCAGAGGTTAGTATAAAAATTAAAATTTGCATATATTGAGCTGCTTTTGTGGCGCACCGGATGAAGTGTAAGGTCTGTTGCGGCAATCCTGGAATATCCACGGTTAGTGAAATGTAAGAATGAAACCAGTATACGTTACGAATTTCAATTGCTTTTTTGTGCAATGCTTAGTTTATACGAATAAAATGCTCATATATAAATCAAAATAATCTATTTTTATTGATTATCAATTCGCCAGATTTCATAATTTATGTCTTATAAAGACAGACCGGGGATGGCTATTTGAAAACTTAGATCAAGAGAGATCTCATTTGTATTCGGCCCGATGTACGATTGATCAAAACATAGGTTAATATATAACGAAGAATTGCATGTTGTGCGATGCTTTGGTTGTGTATTACCTAATTTCTAAGGCTTTGAAACAAATGCGCCTTGGTTAATTCCTCGATTGGACCAAATCTAAATATATCATTATAAATGCATATAAACGAAGATTATTAATTAAAAATTTGAATTATTTCTTTGAGGCAGAATTTAAAATAACATTATAATTATATTTAAGTGAACATTGGTTGCGCGGGCGGTGATAACATTTATTATAATAAAGGTTGCGAACTTGATATAAACACCTGACCTATTAAGTACATGCATTTTTCAGTGTAAACTAAGAATTTTATGGTGTAGAAAAGGCAATATATACAGTAGACCGGTGTCGTCCTCATTGTGAACACATCATGTACTGGTCAGAATTTGCCGCGGACAGGGCTCGAACCTGGGCACGTCTGCTTCGGAACCTGGTGCTCTAACCACTGAGTCTCCCTGCCGCACACTACACACATTTTTCAGTTATATAAAAACTAGTGTTTCTTGGTTAGTCTATTTTTCTTTACTTGGAGCTCATGTGGCATACATTTAGACTTAAAGTTCCAACTAACAATCCCAAATCTGTCATTAATGAATAGACACCACACAACATGGGGAAGTGGTATTGAAATGAACATTTATATAATTGAACGAACATTGTATGTGCGGGCGCTGATAACAGTTGTTATAATCAAGGTGGCGGTCTTGATATAAGCACCTGGCCCATTAATTACTTACACATGTCAGTATAAACTAAGAATTTTATAGTGTACAAAAGGCAAAACATCCAGTAAACCGGTTTCGTTATTATTGTGAACTCATCACGTACTGGCCAGAATTTGCCGCGGACAGGGCTCCAACGTGAATACGTCTACCTTGTAATCTGGTGCTCTGAAAATTGTGGGTACGGTGCAGCAGGATGGCTCATTCGTTATAACTTCAGATTTTGAATCAGACGTGCACAGGTTCCAGTCCTGTCCACGGAAAATTCTAGCCAGTACATGATGAGTTGCCAATAAGGACGAAATCGGTCTGCTGAATGAATTGCCTTTTCTACAATATACAATTCTTAGTTTATACTGACAAATGTATGTACTTTATTGATTAGGTGTTCATATCAAGTTCGCAAACTTGATCATAATAAGCATAATAATTCAGCATTATATACCCTTATATGACTAATATATTCCATGAACACACTATTTCGCATTATTGGACCATGTCATTATGAGATATTGCGCATCACGACAGTTCCTACTGTGCAAAGGCCATTATATTTGTATTCCGATGTTATTTCGGTGAACATTTCTAATACAATATGTTTCATTTCGTAAGTTCTGTGAATACAAATCCATGACAATAGTGTATAAGGACGTACGTTGATTCTAGTCGTAGCCACTCTGGAATAATATATTATAATTTCTCGTGAGTTTCTTGTTGTATTTATGATTAATTTCTGACTCTGTATATTTTTTTGTTTTTATGCGTTCTCTCTTTACATAGAATACATAAGCTTATAGGCTTTCTATCGTCTGAGGTGCTATTAAATTTTTTGGCTATTAACTGCGAGTTTGCTTGCGTGAACATTGTCGTAGTTTACGATACACTGTTAATTCTGAAGTCAGAGCTCTTGGACACGTTAACGTAAGAGTAAAGCGCAGTTTATTTAATGTTGGCATTAAAATTCATATATTTATTCACATTCGATCCATGAAATTACAAAATTAATGAAAAGTTAAATCAGACGAAACATTTTTTCCACTTTTTTCATATTAGTCCAAACTGCACAAATTTTGCATTATTTTCTTAAACTAGTAAAACAGAATTCAGAAACATTATTAGATATTTCAGATCTATTTCAATAAACATAATGGTGGCATATAAATTTGTTGATTATTATTATTAACCAGAGGATTTTATTTTAATTGCAATCTTCCATTTTTATTGCACATATTTTAAAACTTCATTATGTTGCCCTAAGTCAATTCTATTTGTGAAAAAATGGTTTAAATCGGAATTACCAAGGATTTTTAAAAAAAATTTTATAATGGTGTATACAGCCTCTGAGAACCTTTACCATTTGCGGGAAAATTTTAAATCGATATTTTAGCATTACGCTAATTGGCTAGTGTGCTAATCACTTTCTCACCGGAACGCTTATATTTTGACTGCATTTACCCTAATGCTTGGAGTAGATCCATGTCGAAATTTAAATTATAAATTGTATATACATTATTGCTAAAAATAGAAGAACAAGGAGGTATTTATTTTTTTAATAGAAAGATTTTTTACTATCAAATGTGAAATAAAATATTATCGATTCATCCAAAAACTGATACGAATTTAAAATTGCATTCCTAATAGTATTTTGCAATAACTGGTACTTGCAATTCAAATTGATTACCATCTACTCAGATATTTTATAAATTGAATATAAATCGTTAGTCAGAATAATATTTTTCTCAATTGAAATTGTTTTTCGAATATCTGACGCTCACTTCTCATGAGACAAAAATAAAAATTTTGAAAACACTGTTTCTAAACAGAATTTAACCTTTGAAATAATTCAGAGCCGTTTCATCTTACAGTGGTTTAAATGGTTTACATGTAAATTTATTCAAGATTTATTACTTTTAAATGACCAACGTTTGTATTATTACCTTAAGTAGAACCATCTTGACACTATGCGGTGGTCATTACTGCGTTCGACAGCTGTAAATCTTCCATTATGGAAAAGTCTGACTCAAGTAGGACAGAAAACGAATTTTGTTTAGTATATCGATCGGTGACTACGCAGGTGTACATAACAGCTGGATAAGACAAGTTTGTGGTATAAATATAAACATAAATACGATTTTTATGTATCACAAAATAGCCTAATTATTGTCATGGCGCGTTTGATCTTTGAAGTTCATGATGAGAACAAAGTGCCTAACTGACTGTTGGGGTCCACCTGCAGTACAGATATTGCCTACTTAATTTAAAAAAAACAACGGTCAACTCCAAGTTGTATGGCGTATATTGCACTTCAATCGTATATCGGCTGCACCATGTATTTTCAATCAGGTTTATGCTCCTTCAAAATTGGAACGAACATTAGGGGAATTTCGCATCTGCAAAGAAATGTTCAAAATTTTAAAAATATATTCGATTCTGTTACTTGATGTCAAATATTTGTTTAGGTGTAAAAGCCTACGGTTATATCTTGTCCTGAAACAATTTCTACAATATGGCTTGACGAGAGTCGAGCGAGCCAATAATATTTTGACGCATATAAAAAATACCAATGGAATCAGTATTGTTAAATAAAACAACGATTAAATTCAGAAATCAATGATTTCTTGTGGAAAAATTTAATTTTCCTATGTTATGCGACTGAAAAAATGTTCAATGAAGGTTATCTATGTATAATACAAGGTATCACGCTTTAATGTAAGCTTTAACGAAACGAGGTGAATAGGCACTTATAAATACGAAAATACTTATTAAGGTTAAACTTTTATGAATAGGAAATTTATTGATTAACTGCATTATATAGTACGTAAAGTGAAACCGCTAAACATCTATGAACAAGCAAATGCCACAAACAAAAGATTAAATTTTTTTGTGCTTTCTGTGTTGCTTATTTGAATCGAATTTGATACTTCTGAAGGTATGTCCGGAAAGTAGAACACGAAACTTCAGGTCAATAATACAATTTTTCATATTCAGTGAAAATATATATTTTGTAAAAAGTAAAGCACAGCTGATTTTTTACCCGTTTTTATCTAAAGTAAATTGTCAATCTGAATCCTAAGAACTATTATAATAATAATTATAATAATAATAATGATCGTAATAATAATAATAATAATAACAATAATAATAATAATAATAATAATAATAATAATAATAATAATAATAATAATAATAATAATAATAATAATAATAATAATAATAATAATAATAATAATAATAATAATAATAATAATAATAATAATAATAATAATAATAATAATAATAATAATAATAATATTAATAATAATAATAATAATTATTATTATTATTATTATTATTATTATTATTATTATATATTCTATTAATATTATTCTTATTATTTTTTCTTATTTGTAATTATTATTGGTTATTTTAATACTATTAACAATCCTAATGGTATTAATAGTAGCTTTAATAATAATAGTAGTAATTGTAGTAACTGTATTATTATTATATTTATTTATTTCAGAAATAATAAGGTCATTACTATTATTAATATTATTAACTTAAAAAGTCGATGTTCAAAGCAGTCAGAAAACTGCTCTTCCAATTCTTGTATGATAAAATTAAATAGCACCCACGCATTTTTTTAAGATTAAAATCAGTTAACATACCTATTTTTTGATCGTAGAACGTTGTTATCACATCATAACACGCTAAATTCTTATATAATTATATAGAAAATCCATTTAAAAAATTCATTTTTTCATTATTTAGATATTGACAAATAACGCGATGATGTTCATGCTGATAAAATTCCATATTCAATAAAATCTCATGTTTGTATCCAGATTCTGTATTTAGTCAGTTCGATTAACTTCGAAAATTAACGCGAAGTCTTTCATACTTCAGCCCCTCATCTTGAAACGGATGTCCACCTACTTACGCTTTCAATGGCCCCATCAGCATAGATTATTTTCGGTAATTATTGTAGCACTGAGAATCGGTGCAAAATTGCTTTTTATAATTATATACTTTAATTTCTATGTTATTAATTAGTTGTGCAAAATATCTTATATTTTTCGTCAGGTTATGTGTGACGAATGGATAGCTTCGTTGAAAAGTATATTAAAATCTTCAATAATTAATTCGACAAGGTATGTTTGGATAAATGGCCAATTTTTTCAGTCCTATACATTGGGATTTTCAATAGATGCTGAAAGTTAGTGAAACTCGCGCTTTGTATTTTTGATAAACGTCTGCTTTGTACAAAAAATGGGTTACTGACGTGAAACTTTTGTATATTACTCTGCTGCTTGTGCGTTATTTTGGTGTTTATAATGATAGTCTTCGAGATAATTGCATGAACTGTCGTAATTATTTACCTTTCATATCCGGAAATGATTCAAATTTTTAGGACCGACAAGATTTTGAATAACAACATATATACAAGTGTCTTTGTTGATATTACTGCAGCCACAAGCATTTCGTTGACGACAGCCTTCGTTAAAACGTGTAATATTTCGCATTTGTACCTGTGTGACTGGAAAATATTGGTATTACGATAAAGATGATAATTTTGCTATTTAAATAATACTTTTTATATCATCAGCTTTGCCAAAAATAAATGTGATAAGATAACGTGCACCTACCTAGACAAGGACAGCATCAATTTAAAGATTAAAACATCAGCATCACAGAAATTGACAACCGGTAATTGAATTATGATTTCCAGCAAGATTTTGTTTCGTTTTTACTTGAGATCGAAACTTCCAAAAGGAACGTGGATAAATATATAAAGTTTGTCTGCAAATGAAATATGATTTTCTTTACAAATGCAAGCTCTTTTAAAATTATTTTTATTTATGCAAATCGGAAGCATAAACATAATGATAGGATTTCTGAGGCATTATTTTAATTGTGACGACAAAAATTTCTTCACAAATTGTTAGATTGGCAGAAACATTTAACTCATGCATTAACTGCGGCGAATTTTATTTACACCGCCAATTAACAGGCAGTACTTAAAACATTGAACGATTAAATAGATAATTAACAATTAACGTAACACACGTGCTTTATGTTGAGTTTAAAAGCCTTTTCAGAACACAATGGAAACCCTACGTATCTTCATAATTATGCTTGTAAGTTGCAAAAGAACGCAACAGAATAGTATGCTCAACGATTTCTGTGATACCTTCAAATAAGAAGTCGAAGCTCAACTTATTTATTAAGAGAAAATATGTATAGACGTTGAGCGTAATACAATTAAGGCTATGTGTTTGACTATTTTCCATTATATATACACGCGCATTTAGATTTTCTCAATTTTTCAAAATACATTGGTTTCTCCATATTTGAGAAGACAATTCATAAATGATATTACTTTGTAAAACTATAATTTTTTAATTTTTTCTTTGGATTTATCATACTACTTTCTCAAATCCTATTCAAATTCTTCTTCAAAACAACCGTCCCTTGTCGTTGAATGTATTTCTTCGGTAGAGAGCATTTATATATTTAATGAGCATTATCTGCTTAAATAAGGTAGCTAATGGCAAATATTCAAATGCGTTCATGATTCTGCAGAAATAAATACAAGGCCTATTTAACAGAATGCAGAAACAAACTTCTCTATAAGTCATGTTTATATTCCTTACAATATTTAGTTCTCGTGCCTTCCAACTTACCTTCATGAAGCTTATACGCCCTTGAATACTTATCAAATTCAGGAAATCACACTTTCGTTTATTTCGAAGGCGGTGGGATTTAAGAAGCAAAATTTATGCATAGACTGTTCGATTTTACTATGTTTAATTATTCATAATTAAAGGCAAAAGTAGCGCTGTATATCATAATTTTGGCACATATAAATTTAGTTTCTATAACCTTATTGAAATAGATGAGTAAAATCCTGTGGACAATCATGAGCTTTTGTTCAACAGGAAGTATTAACCAATAATTAATCAAAGTTTCACAGAGATCCGATTGATCACAATTTACAATTTCGATTTTTCTTCGATCGGGCTGAGTTTGTATTCGTCCCAATGGAAATGTGGTTCTATCATATCTTTGTTTACTGGAATTTGCATTGGGACGAAGACAAAACGAAATTGGAAATTGTGATCAATCGGATCTTTGTGAAACTGTCCGTGCAAAGCTACTATCCGCGTACACAAAACGCGGCATTGGAAAATATGAAGCTGGCACTCCGCAATAAAACTTCAAAAAAATAATTAAAGAAAAAAAAAGAAGCTAATACTGATTTACCGTGAATTTCCAAAACATTTATATATATATATATATATATATATATATATATATATATATATATATATATAATAAAAGATATATATAAACGAAGGATATACATGTATATATATATAAAAGAATTGATATATATTTTTGTTCAAAATATGTGTACATCTATGGCACAGAATGGTGCTTCGCGTGTGGTTTAATTTGAATAGCTTTGAAGTTAATAATCAATTTTATTATTAAAGCCACTCATTAAACGTCATTTTCTTTATACGTAATAAAATATAGTAATAAGTCAATAATTTCTCTTGTGTGAAACCTATTCGACATTACTTTTCACAAAATAGTCCACCTGAGGAAAGACATACCGAAAATATTTTTTGATATATATGTGTAAATGTCATGCAAGGCCCAGTTGCGATGGTTTTGTGCTTTAGTTGCCAGGCTTGTCAAATCCCTAACTCTGGCAATTATTTGATGAGTATGTATGTCTCCATAGATGTGGTGAGGATTAGCGAAAGTGATACTAATTCCGTTTTGTTAAATCCATGTCTCGCAAATTACAATAAACATTAATGTTTACTCAATGCGGGAGAAACCAATCTGAATTTACGTATTTCACAGTCGAAATATATTATATATTCATCCAATATATTATCTATCACATCAGCTTGATGTATTTTTTCTTATTGCCGATACTGGATAGCACGTGGGATAATAGAAATCCTAAGTTAATATTAAATTTAATAATGTATAATGTCCGGTTTCAGTTGCATAAAATTGTAATTTATAATATTTAAAATCATTTGCACCAATATCTAATCCCGGCTGCAATAAATCTGACAACTACTGTCAAGAATCCAATAAGGATTAAATTGGAGCTTAATTATATATATATATATATATATATATATATATATATATATATATTATATATATATATATATTCTTTTGAAATCCGAGCTTTAATAAAATTCGTTTTACACTTCCTGTGTGCAAAAAAAGAAATTTTATCAGATATAAGAAAATTTTCTTTCGCATGGCCTCCTCAAATATCTACTAATGAACATATCTTTATATATAAATTGGAAAGCAAAAAAAGAGAGAAATATGTGAACATTGAGAGAGTGTGAAAAATAGAAACCAATCAAATTGCGTGCGTCACATCCAGTTTAAGCTCAAGGTTTTACGTGCTTCTTCTGCTTACATAAATCCGGCTGAAATTTGTTTATCCATAAGGCTTCGTATGTGGCTAGCTACCTTTTGTTTTTGCATTTAGTAATTACTTTGAATGCTACGCCTGGATAACATACGTGCGATGTTTCCATGATGTGTTGCGCAATAGCAGACGTGTATTCACCATTTGATTTAAAACAGACGTTTAAGTTGCAATGTTCTCTCATTCGAGTAATTAACCGTCTGGTCGATCGGCCTACGTAAGTTGATCGACAACTTGCGCATGTATATTGGTAAATAATATTTGACATCGACATTAACGGCTGTTTCTCTTTGATTGCTGGTAAAGGCAAGTGTGTTACCCTAAATAACACTCGTAGTTTGGCTGCATTAAATGTGCGTGTTAATGCTGCTTAAACTTTCTTATGTGCCATACGGAAACTGCATCCCCCTTAAATGGGATGTTCAGGTAGACTGTTTTCTTTTCTGGTCCATAATACGTCTGTTTCTGTTTAATTCCACTTTTAATAATTGATTCAATTAAGTGTCTGGAATAGCCATTAGACATTAAATCGTTAATTGCTTTATTATATTTATTTTCTTTAGAATCTTGACTAACCAACCTGTCAATTCTTGAAAAGCAACCACGAACTGTTGATAATTTATATTGAAATGGCACAAAACTGCTGTAATTTAAATACTGTGCAGACCATGTTGGTTTATGGTAAATTGTTCTGTTTAATTTACCATTAGTTTCTTTCTTTAACAGTACATCGAGGAAAGGCAGACAGTCATCTTTCTCGTGCTCTGACGTGAAACCGATATTCTTATGTGCTTTGTTGAAACTTTGAAGCAATGTTCGTGATTGCGACCTGTTCTTAAGTACAAGAAATATATCATCCACGTACCGTATATATTGAGCACATTTACTTATGTCACTCTTTAATGATGTATTTTCTAGGTGCCCTAGAAAAATCTCAGCCAACACTGGAGATAAGGGGCTTCCCATTGCGACACCATCAGTCTGTTTGTAGATTTTTCCATTACCGCTTTGACTATAATGTCAATGGTTTCATCAATTGGAACATTTGTAAACAAAGACGTAACATCAAAAGATACCATAATCTTGTTAATCTTGATGTACTGTTAAAGAAAGAAACTAATGGTAAATTAAACAGAACAATTTACCATAAACCAACATGGTCTGCACAGTATTTGCATTACAGCAGTTTTGTGCTATTTCAATATAAATTATCAACAGTTCGTGGTTGCTTCTCAAGAATTGACAGGTTGGTTAGTCAAGATTCTAAAGAAAATGAATATAATAAGGCAATTAACGATTTAATGTCTAATGGCGCTCCCAGACAATTAATTGAATCAATTATTAAAAGGGGAGTTAACCAGAAACAGACGTACTATGGGCCAGAAAAGAAAACCGTCTACCTAAACATCCCATTTAAGGGGATGCAGTTTCCCGAATGGCACAAAAGAAAGTTGAAGCAGCATTGACACGCACATTTAATGCAGCTAAACTACGAGTGTTATTTGGGTAACACACTTGCCTTTACCAGCAATCAAAGAGAAACAGCCGTTAATGTCGATATCAAATATTATTTACCAATATACATGCGCAAGTTGTCGATCAACTTACGTAGGCCGATCGACCAGACGGTTAATTACTCGAATGAGAGAACATTGCAACTTGAACGCCTGTTTTAAATCAAATGGTGAATACACGTCTGCTATTGCGCAACACATCATCGAAACAGCGCACGTATGTTCTCCAGACGTAGCATTCAAAGTAATTACTAAATGCAAAAACAAAAGGGAGTTAGCCACATACGAAGCCTTATGGATAAACAAATTGCAGCCGGATTTATGTAAGCAGAAGAAGCACGTACAAGCATTGAGCTTGAACTGGATGTGACGTACGCAATTTGATTGGTTTCTATTTTTCACACTCTCTATGTTTCACATATTTCTATCTTGTTTTGCTTTCCAATTTATATATAAAGATATGTTCATGAGTAGATATTTGAGAAGACCATGCGAAAGAAAAATTTTCTTATATCTGATAAAATTTCTTTTTGTTTTTGCACATAAAAAGGGTACAATGAATTTTATTAAAGCTCGCATTTCAAAAGACACTATATATTTGGTAGAAGAATGTGGAATAATAGGACGGTACAATCTCCTAGACGAATGTGTAAATTGAATGATGTCATGCTTACCGCGAAATGTGATAACTGATATCGATGAAGGCCAGAGTGTATGGTTTAACTGGAGTAGCAGGTGTTCGGAAATTGTTGTAATTCTCAATTTTGGTGAGCTTTAGCATAAATTTATATCCATCAGGTTGGTATCATGTACCGACTCGGAAACCATAGTGTTAGTATCCGGTACTCATCGATTTCAAAAAAGGTATCAGTTACTAACACAATAGCCATTGTGTTAGTATCCTTTACAGACTCGGTATATATATTATATAATGTGAGTTAGCGTTGAAGTCGCATTGTCGTAGACTTTATGTGATGTTAGCTTCTCTATTGCAGGTTTACACATTCGTCTAGGAGATTGTACCGCCCTATTATTCCACATTCTTTGACCAAATATATAGTGGTTAAAGGGCGTAATACCGGGTCCTGCTGATGAGTCGCCAGTAAGCACGAAACGAATGTGCATGAGATTATACTTTCCGTTCATGCTGCCTTTGTTTTGTCCATCTTGTCACAATTGAACTAATTTGTTACTAGGTTCGCAACACCTAATACATACTTGCATCAATCTGGATAAACTGGGGAACTAAATGGTCCAAAGTCACACGATCCTCCATGTCATTTTCTTCATTGACGACATTTGTGTCTATCATCCTCTTTACCTTATACTGTCCTTTGTAAAATGGAGTCAAACAATTCTTCCTATTTTCATTAGTTACATAAACATGCAAGGTCGATCTTAGATCGGAGGACACATAGCATTTGGTTTTTACTTTTCTAGTCTTTGTCGGAGCTAAACGACCTGATCTCCAGGCTGACTTATTGGTTCTCCCTATACTAGTTATGCTATTAAAATTCCTAATTGTGCCCTATATCTGTTGCTTATGACGAGCAGTTTTATAGTAAGATCGTTTGCCGAACATGTTTCACTAGTACACATCAACGCAGCTCACAATTCACGATGTAGTCCCTCTATCATCCTTTTTGCATGTGGATTGTACGTGCTAATATGCAATACATTTATTCCCATGTTATTGAGAGATCTTATGAAAAGCACTGTTATAAATTGACAACCACGATCACTAGTGACCCTTACCGATGCACCATAACGCGACACAAAATTATGTAGGAACGTAAACAAGACTTCTTGCGTGGTCATATCCTTCAAAATCGCAACTTCAAATTGACGACTAAAACGATCAACCATCGATAACAAACTTTTTTGTCCGTTAATTTCGGGTATCTCAAAAATATCTGTATCTATATGTTTGAACCTTCCGGTTAGTATACTAATATTCCGTGTCTCGGTGCTGGTATGTCGCCAAAACTTACAGGTCTGGCACTTCGCACAGGGTGTTACCCAAGTCAGTATGTCTTTAGACATATGCGGCCATGCATATTTGTCAGTAATTAGTCGAATGGTGGCTTTTACGGATGGATGTCCTAAATCGTGTAATTGTTGAAATATTTTGCACATATGGTCGAGGTTGGTCCGTGGAAGTTTTGCATAACAACCACTTGCTATTCAGAAGTTTGCGAGTATATCCCGGTCTCTTAGTCAATATTAACGTAAAGGCATCCAATCCTTGCGCTTCCTTAATTTGCTTGACTTTATTGTCAATATAATCATCTAGATTTTTCAGTGGACCTTATGTATCAGTTCGACGTCTGCTTCATTCGGTCTGCTAAGTGCATCTGTTACAGCATTCTCTTTACCAGCAATTTAAGAGATAGCGTAGTCTAACTCTGATAATCGGGTAATCTGGAAATTCATCCTGCCAGAATTATTAAGCCTTGCGGTTAACAAAATAAGCTTATCAACGGCTTATTATTTGTCATTCACTTGAACCGTTGACCGTCTAAATAATGCTCAAAATGTAGCACTCCAACATACACAGCAAGTGGTGATTTACTATAAGTATCATATCGTTTTTATCGGTCATGAAGCTTTCGGCTATAAAATCCAATTGTCCTTAATATATCTTTGTCACTTTGCTGAAGCACTGGCCCTATTGCAGCATCTGACGCATCTGCGATTAGCTAAAAAAGCTTCTCTCAATCTACAGATTCTACAGTGGTTGTGTCACTTAGTATTTCATTAGCCCCATAGAAATTTTCTCGGTCTTCCTGACTCAAGGTCATAGGCCAGGACTTCTTGATCGTGTTCTCCTCACGTGTGAGATAGCGTGTTAGCAATCCTTAAATTCCGGCTAGACATGAAATAAATCATCGATAATAGTTAATAATGCCAAAGAACCTTTTGAAACTGGCGGATGGTCCAGGGCTCCATTACGTCTGTAATGGATTGAATTTATATTCCAAAGGTACAATTCCGTCTTTGGAAAGAGTATGTCCAATATATTTAACTAAATAACATCCAGTTTTGCTCTTATTGATTTGACGACTAATCTATATTGCTCCTGCATGGTCAAACTCGTTTTTAAATGCTTACGATGTTCCTCACGCGATCGTCTATGAGAACCCTCGTAAATGGAAAAATTTGTAGGATTTCTCCAGCCAAGTGCGAGAATGTCTGAGTGGCATTCTTCAACCCAAATGGCATTCGAAGAAATTTATGCGATCCCCTCCTGAAAAGCTGACTGCAGTGAGTGATAAAGAACTTACTTCCGTCGGTATCTGATAGTACGCTTTCTGTTGATCTAAAGTTGAATAACCCTCATATTCCATTATGTTTCGTAGCAGAGTGTTCTGGTTAAAGAGAGGATAAGAATCACCATTAGTCACTTATTTTTATAGACGATAATTCCCACAAACCCACGAGTATCCCGGTTCAGTTTTGGAAACCACCACCATTGGGCAAGCGAAATTGGAATTTTACATCCTACAAAATCTTTTTCGGGCAATTGGTAAAATTCAACGCATCAATCTGTTGTTTTTGTTATGCCAAGGGTTAGGCCTTGTATGAACATGGCAACGGAATCACCAAATCTATCTAATGCTCTACTCCTTTGTGCAATCCATTTCGTGAGACATTAAAACACAACAAGTTGTTTCTCGATTATATCGGCAAAGTCACTTGCGATTATGGGACGTGGTAAACGAATTGATCTTAACGCTGAAGTATCAGACTAAGTGTGTGTTAACACACCCACGCCTTCTGCGATGTTCCTGGTTTTAAGAGCTAGTGCCAGATTGAAGAGTCAAGAAATCCATCCCAGCGATATGATCCTTGACATCGGTTACCAGAAAATTAAACTATCCCAAAGTTACCGACAGTTCTTTCATCCTCGTTACTCTTATCGGATTATCAGTGTTGGCCCATAGTTGATAATCAAATGTAAGGCAATCTGCTTCCACCATATCTGACTTTACTAAACTTACTTCTGCACCCGTATCTATAAGAAAATCCAGACCAGTAAATTCATTTCTAATGATGAAATTGTTTCTGGATAAGCCGGCAACGTTTTAAAGATCTCTGCTTAAACAAAATCTAACCCTCCTTCCGGCTGACTTGGTGCCATCTCCTCTTGTCGTATTCTTTGATTTCTTCTTATGTATACCTTTTATAGGCGCATCAACAAGCATTAGCTACGGAATCCCTTACAGCTCTTACTTTCGAGGTTTTATGCTTTTCTTTATAAAGAATTTTTCTCTACCAGTTTGGTGCTGCCTTTCCATCTGGATCCACCTAAACGTGGGTATATACAGCCTTCTCTTTAGCACTTGGCACTCCGTCCATATTCACAATGATCCTTACGCCATCTCTTCGGTCCATTAAAACGTTGACGCGCAAGATTCCTTCGACGTCTAAATTCTTCAGTCTGAAATCGAGATTGAGAAATAACTCTGCACCTCGAATGCTTATACTGGAAATAAATTAGACAAGAAAAACAGAACAATTAAATTAACTGTTCCTAAACGCTTCCAATATGAACAAATTAAAACGGAACTTCGTTTTAACAGGAATACATTGCGATGATCAATTTAAAAAAATTGAAACGAGAAACAAGATAGCTGCTACAAATCAACAAAGAAGGTCACGCGCATCAGGCACAAAATATAGAAAACGGAGCTATTATTCATAAGTTACTATAATCAAGATTGCGGTATTGATATAAACACCTGATCCATTAAGTACATGCATTTGTCAGTATAAACTAAGAATTTTATAGTATAGAAAAGGGAATTTATCTAGTAGACGAGTTTCATCCAAGTTACATCAGTTAGTATACAATTGAAATTTGTGTTTGGTAAGCAGTAGGGTGGCCCAGTGGTTAGTGTACCATATTCCAAAGAAGACGTGCCCAGGTTCGAGCTCTGTTCTCGGCAAATTCTAGCCAGCACTTCATGAGTTATCAATAAGGATCAAATTCGTCTACTGGATGATTTGCCTTTTCCATACTTTACAATTCTTAGTTTATACTAACAAATGTATATAAATGATGGGTCAGGTGTATATATCAAGAACACAAACTTGATTATTGTAATTTTTATCACTGGCCACGCAACCAATGTTAGTTTTGTAAAACGCCCCGGCTTCAAGTAAATGCCGTACGACGTTCACAAAGTTTTAAGGTTACAAGACGGCTAAGAGTTTGTACTGTCGGTGGGATTTATTAGGGCAGGAATTGCGTTCTGCGGCAAATGCCGAGTAAGTTAGATAATGTAGCAATGTCTAGAAGTACTCCTAGATACCTGAGACCAGCTCTGGTTGATTGGCTAGTTTTCATTCTGTTGTGGCGTTTACATCAGCGGCGAGAGACTGTGTGAAAGCTGAGTATTGTCTCGTTGAAGATCTGCGACAAACCTTGGTGACTGGCACACGAAGAGGTCCAATAAATATATTTTGCTCCGTCTCACTAGTTGTGCAGCGACAAGATTGGGGTGACTAAGTGACTCTGCTTGTGAAGCAAGTCCAGAAGTCAGCGTAGGTGCAAAGACATTATGGCAGGAGACAGCACGCACACGTAGCGCACAGCAGAAGGCAAATGTGAACACTGACTAGCATGGTAAATGCACAGTGCTTATAAAGCGTGAAAACTAAAGCTCGCACGCCATTGGTTAACCACAAATTTCTCTTGTTTTAATTGGTGCCGCGTAAATTAAATTTGATGAAACTTACCTCTGACCCATTCTGTTCTCTCCCAGATAAAATTTGTCCACTTGATATTGAATTAATTGATTCGGCCAAGCACCTTGGTATCTATTTTTCTAAATCGCTAGACTTATCCCCACATCTTCAACATAAAACCTCCAAACTCTTAAAATGGCCCCGTTTAATCTGCTTCAAGACTATCAATCCCACTTTCCAAGTCACATTGTTTAAGGTCTATATCCTGCCCCTTATATCATACTTTACCGAATTTTATTGCCCTCTCACTCTAGCCTCCTCTTACGCCATGGAATATATTTCTTCCAGATTTTTAAGGCGAGTCTTCTCCCCCAACCAGAATTATCGGGAACGCCTACTCCTGGCTAACCTTTCTCCGCTATGGTTTCCTCGCCACTTCCGAGTCATTTCTTTCGTTCATAAGATCACAGCTAGCCTATCACTATCAAACTTCGCTCACCCAAGTCACCACTATGCTACACGCAATAGCAAATCTTCAATCCAATCCAACCAAACTCCCTTTTTTTAATAAAATCTATTTCTTATCCAAAGCCACAAGTGTATTCAACGCTCTTCTCGCGGAAATAAATCCCCTAACCCATCACGAATCTAAAAAGGCAGCTCATAGCTTTGAGTTCCATATTCATTCTCTCTACCATACCGTTAGATTGAGGATGGTAGGCAGTCGTCTGGCGTAAGATGCATCCTATGTACCGCAAGGTGGTTTTGAAACGATCAGATGAGAAGCAAGTGCCTCTGTCCGTGATGACCTCATTGGGAACACCATAATTGGATATCCATGCAGAGATAAAACCGTTGGTTACTTCGTCTGCAGAAATGGTGCCAAGAGGTAATGCCGCAGGCCACTGAGTAAATCTATCAATCATAGTTAGAAGGTAGCTGAAACCTAGACTCTTTGTCAGATGAACTATGTCGGTGTGGACAATGGCTAGGAGAGAAGTAGTTCGGAAATGTTGTAACTTAGAACAGAGTGTTGTGTGATCTTGTTTTTCAGGCAAATGGCACACTCGGAGACCCATCTTATAGCGTTCTGCCTAAGTCTGTGATCCCAGAAGCGATCTGTAAGAAGTCGGACTATCGCTTTGCTTCCTGGGTGAGAAATTGATTGAATTGAGTCGAAAACCGTTTTCTGAAGTCGAGTTGGCAGAACTGGGTTGTGCACCCATGAAGTAAACAATTGGTAAGCCTTCCCACAGATGGCATATGAACTTGGTGGGGTGACGGGCTAATGATCTTTGAATGTGAATGTCACCGCTCTGTTCCGTTTGCAGAAGGGGGTGGCGTTAGTGCAGGTTCAATGAGTTTTACGGAGTTGACAGTGAATGGCGAAGGCGAAGGTGGTTGTAGCGAAACGTCTGACCTGGAAAGGGCATCTACAATGAAGTTTTGTTCGCCCTTGATATGAAAGATGTCAAATTGTCATTCGCTTAGACGTGAAAGCCGTCTTTCCACTCTGGCAGTGTACTTGGCGATAATTGAAGTTTCGTTTCGAAGTGCGCTAACTAATGGTGAATGATCTGTGAAAACAACAAATTTGCTACTGACAATGGTGCTTGTAAAATGGCGCACTACGTCGTGGATGGCAAGGAGTTCTCGACCGAAAATGTCGTATCTCGTTTCTACTGGTTGGAGAGTACGCGAGTAGAAACTGATAGGCTTCCGAACTCCGTCTATCTCTTGTCCAAAGTGACTCCAATAGCGAATTCAGAAGCATCTGTTGTGAGTAGAAGTGGTCGTTGAAAATCTGGATGCGTTAGCATTGTGGCATTTGCTAACCAGTTGATGGCGAGTCGAAGTAATTCCTCGTCTTTGAATGACCAAGTAATGATGGAATTCTTGCTAAGTCCTTTTCGATACCGCTGGTGACAGCACAAATGATAAAGTTGTTTTAAAAGGCCTGGAAGGAACATGCCATAATAGTTTAGTACTCCCATAATTTTTTGCAACTCGCTAGCAGTCTTCGGTGATTTGATATTCCTGATTAAATTCGCCTTTGACGGCAAAAGTTGAATACATTGTGGCGTGATACGATAACCTAAGAATTCCACGGATGTAGTTACAATCTTCTTCATGTCACAGTTGATCTTGAGTCCGTGGTTGGATAAGCGTGAGAAGACATTTCGTAGATGCTTGACATGAGATTTTAAGTCTGGACTGAATATAATTATGTCATCGAGATATGACATACAGTAAGCGGCGACGTCGCAAAATATGTTGCCAGGAATCTTTGAAATGTCTGTGTAGCACACTTAAGTCCAAAAAGCATGTAAAGATAATCGAAAAGGCCAAATGGAGTTATGACCGCTGCCTTTCCAACATCTTCTTGCGCTAATGGGATGTGGTGTTTATAGCACCAGTTCTTTGGAGTATATCTTTTAAAGCTTTGCGGGTATCTCGATCTTCGCCTACCGTTTGAATGTGTTTAAGACATGAAATTTGGTCGAGGATTCACTTGATTTTGCTCGGATTTCACTATGTCCAATCCTTCTAGAAATTTAGCCATGTTCGCTACTGTTCTCTCTAAAGAGGAGAGCCTATCATCCTGCGGGGGCGGACAATGAGATGACGAATTCAACTTAGGTTCCAAAACCCTAAATTCTAACTCACATCTCTCAGATAAGTAATCTATAGAGAGAGTGTTGGGGAGCTGTCTGGCGAATAATTTTAGTGATTGTGAAGGATAGTTAACAAAAACAACCTTAGCCTCATGTTTAGAAAAATTGGTTTTATACCAACGTTTCCATAATTCCCTTAAAATCTCGATGGGGCCAATGTTTGGTATTTATAACTGTGCGTATTTATTTATTATCTGTTCGGTTTCTGTGGGACCCAGCAAGGATTCTACTTCATTTGCAGGCCCCAAAATGTAATTAAGTAGCTTCCTAATGGCTTTAAGCTTCGGATAAATCCGTCGCCGCAATTCTGAAGGTAGTTTAGCGAAAGCGTTTGACAGTTTTTTGTGACTGTCATAATCTGGAAACGTAGAGAAAGTGCAGTCTACGCGCATAAAGAATTGTTCGCTATCTCTATCCGAAACAGGAACATCAATATCTAAAATTTGACCTGTCATTCTAATAATCTTACGGAATCTTAAAAGCATAAATTTATAAGCAAGATGAAAATGTATAAAAAGACTTTAAACGAAACGCTTACCCACTAACAGCTTCCACAATTGAAACAGAATCTTTCGCAGTTGAATCTGTCGAGCACGTTAGTTCTACTCTTTTGTACAGTCAATTTTCGTTCACAGATCACCAAGATGTACAGTTTTGTACGTAGGAAAATTATTGAATAGAAAACCTTCCTTCTAAAAATATATGTCCAACAAAATTCCTCAGAAGACCTCGACTTTAGAGAGATTAACAACCAGAGTATAAACCTATACCCAAATGTTAATTTATGTAATCCCCAAAAATGAAAAAGAAACAGTCGATTTTATTTATACCAAAAGATTTCTGATGACTAAAAAAGTAAAGTACTTAGTATCCTGGCGTTAACGCCCCTGCTTCAAGGAAATGCCGTACGATGTTACTAAATTAATTTTGGTGTCAGGAAGCCTGAGTTAGTACTGTTGGGGGCCCTTAACGGGGCCGGTCTTGCCTTCTCTGGCAAATGCCGAGAAGGTCAGTTAGTGTAGCGGTGTCCAGAAGTACTCTTAAACACTTGAGACCAGCTCTGGTTGACTTGGGCTGTGGTTCCTTCTGTTGTGGCGTTGAAGTACCAATGAGTTAACTCGTTGAAGTTCTGCAGTTACTGGCTCGTCTCTCTAGTTGTACAGCAACAAGATTTGCGTGACTGAAATTGCCAATATGTGTGAAGCAAACCCAAAAATCAGCGTAGGTGACGATAGAAGACAGCAGGTTGGAGAAACGCACAGCAGAAGGCAAATGTGACAAGTAACTTGCTAGGTAAATTCACCGTGCTTAAATAGCCTTGATTTGCTGCTTGCACACCATTGGTTAGCGGAAAATTTCACTCTTTTCTCATTTATGCAAAGTAAATTGAATTGAATTTAATTTACGCAATATGTCGGCGAAATGCTTTGTGTCGTTACAATAGATTTAACGTACTTATGTATATGAGGATTAACGGACATATTTATGTCATATGAGGTCTTGTAACGACACAAATTAATTGCCGACATATTGCGTAAATTAAATTCAATTTTATTTACGTTGCACCAATGAGAAAAAAGCGAAACTTGCCGTTAACCAATAGTGTGCAAATAGACTATGGCATGGCTATTTAAGCACGGAAAATTTACCATGCAGTTCAGTTGTCGCATTTGCCTTCTGCTTTGCGTTACGTGTGCGTGCTGTCGGCTGTCATTACCTACGCTGGTTATTGGATTTGTCTTCACCAACAATTGGCAACATCCGTGACTCATCTTGTTGCTGTACAACCAGCGAGACGAGCCAATTAATGCAGAACTTCAACGAAGTTTTCCACATCGAGATTACAACGCAACAACAGAAGGAACCACAGCCAGAGTCAACCCAAGGCTTTAGGACATCTTCACTCTGAAGGATCTTTCTCGACATTTGCCGGAGAACGCACGACCGGCCCTGTAAAGGGTCCCCATCAGAAGAATAACTCTATATCCATAGCACTTTAACCAAGTTTGTAACGTCGTACGGCATTTACTTGAAGCCGGGGCGTTTACACTTTTGTAAACGCCCCGGCTTCAAGTAAATGCCGTACGACGTTACAAACTCGGTTAAGGTGCTCTGAATAGAGATTTGTTACTAAAGGGGGTCCTTAAGGGGGCCTGGTCGTGCGTTCTCCTGAATTATTCAGAGTGTGAAGATGTTCTAGAGCCTTGGGTGGACTCTGGTTGTTGTTGCTCCCGTGGTCGAGTTGTAATCACGATGTGGATAACATCGCTCAGGTTCTGCAATTAATTGGCTCGTCTCGCTGGTTGTACCGCAACAAGATGAGTCACGGATGTAACCAATTGTTGGTGAAGCAAATCAAAATCACCAGCGTAGGTATTGACAGCCGACAGAACGCACACGCGTAACGCAAAGCAGAATGCAAATGTGACAACTGACTTGCATGGTAAATTGCCGTGCTTAAATAGCATGCCATAGTAATATATGTCTACTTGCACACTATTGGTTAAACGGCAAGTTTCGCTTTTTTCTCATTGGTGCAACGTAAATAAAATTTAATTTAATTTACGCAATATGTCGGCCATTAATTTGTGTCGTTACAACACTTTCCTCTCTGAAAAAAAGGGAAAAAAATTCCTCTCTGCGAGGCTAGATAAGAAATGCATGACAGAGTTCGAACCAAGTTAAGCAAAAATATGATGAACCATAAATGCTGGGCTTAAATATGCTTGTTGGTTGCTTCAACAATGATATGATGCCAGGTAACCACTAGGAATTGCTACACAAACTGTTAGCTCTAGTGGTCGGTCATACCACGTGAGGCAAAATAGAGCAGTGTAAGTTTTGGGAGCTGCAGCGTGAAGATTTCGAGGTAAATCGCCTCTGAATTTGCCAGGTTTAAGTTAAAACCTAAGCAGGTTGTATCGTCGTCAATGTGTTTGTAAACGACCAAAGGAGCTAGAGTGCTCGACGTTGTAGTCATGACATTTGTAGAGTGGTCTTTGTGGAATTGATAATGTTAAGTTATGCATTGAAAGTGGCCTGTACCATGATATAAAGCTGATCACTACTTAGTGTTGCTACACGAAAGCGTTAGCTCTAAGTAGCTGGTCATACCAAAATAGGCAGTGTGATGTCATGTGTGAGAAATACATTATAATGTAAAAATATATACATTAAAATCAAAGGTAACTGCATAAAAATATGTACACGAACATTGCCTCAGAGATGGCATAATACCAAAGAACTGTTCAAAAATGCTACACAATTGTTAGCTAAGAACAGCTGGTTATGCCACGTGAGACAAATACGAAAAATAACGTAAGGTTAAAAAAAATTTTGATAGTTAATGTTAATGTTTAAAAAATCAATTACGCGTTATACAAAGCAGGATATTGAGATTGTGGGCAGACGGAGCCTGAGACGTGTGTAGAAGGTTGAATGCTCTCAGGATCAGGTGGTTCGATAAACGGTTTCAATCTGTCTATGCTTACTGATGTCGGTGAAGCGCCTTGCATAATAATGAAGTATTTGGGTCGTCTGAGCAAAATCGGGTCAGGACCGCGATACTTTGGTTGTAGTCATGCAACAGCATTGTCGTTGCGAACGAGTACTCTCTTGCAGCTGTGGAGCTGTGGGTGAACGAAGACTGAACGAGGCGTGTGTCTCGGCTGCTGTTCGGACATGTTACCGAAATGAAGTCGAAGGCGGGTAGCTTCGTTTTGTGGGTCATCTTGCGCCGGTAGTAGACGTGGGAGCTGACTAGGCAGGCGTAGATCCATGCCATACAAGAGTTGTGACGCAGATGTTTTAATGGATTCTCGAGTACGAGAACGCATGGCCAGCAGAACTAAAGGTAGTGCATCGACCCAGTTGCCACTAATGGACGAGGATGCTAAAGCTGCTTTGAGTTCCCTATGCATTCTCTCTACCATGCCATTGGCTTGGGGATGGTAGGCAGTCGTCTGGCGTAAGATGCATCCCATGTACCGCAAGGTGGTTTTGAAACGATCAGATGAGAAACAAGTGCCTCTGTCCGTGATGACCTCGTTGGGAACACCGTAATTGGATATCCATGCAGAGATAAAACCGTTAGTTACTTCGTCTGCAGAAATGGTGCCAAGAGGTAATGCCGCAGGCCACCGTGTAAATCTATCGATCATAGTTAGAAGGTAGCTGAAACCTTGAACCTTTGTCAGATGAACTATGTCGATGTGGACGATGGCTATGCGAGAAGTAGATCGAAAATGTTGCAACTTAGAACGAGTGTGTCGTGTGATCTTGTTTTTCTGACAAATTGCACACTCTGAGACTCATCGTTTAACATTCTGCCTAAGTCTGTGACCCCAGAAGCGATCTGTAAGAAGTCGGACAGTCACTTGGCTTCCTGGGTGAGAAATTGAGTGAATTGAATCGAAAACTTTTCTCTGAAGGCTGGTCGGCAGAACTGGCTTGTTGGGCTGCGTACCCGTGAAGTAAACAATTGGTAAGCCTTTCCACAGACGGCATATGAACTTGGTTGGGTGACGGGCTATTGATCTTTGAATGTGAATGTTACCGCGTTGTTCAGTTCGCAGGAGAGTTGGCGTTAGTGCAGGTTCACTGAGTGCCACGGAGTTGACAGTGAATGGTGACGGCAAAGGTGGTTGTAGAGAGACGTCTGGCCTGGACAGGGCTTCTGCAATGAAGTTCTGTTTGCCCTTGACGTGAAAGACGTCAAATTGCAATTCGCTTAGACGAGAAAGCTGTCTTTCCACTCTGGCAGGGTACTTGGCGATAGATGAAGTTGCGTTTCGGAGTGCGCTAACTAGTGGTGCATGATCTGTGAAAACAACAAATCTGCAACCGCCAATGATGCTGATAAAATAGCGCACTGCGTCGTGGATGGCGAGAAGTTCTCGGCCGAGAGTGTCGTACCTCGTTTCTACTGTTTGGAGAGTACGCGAGTAGAAACTGATAGGCTTCCGAACTCCGTCGATCTCTTGTTCCAAAGTGGATCCAATAGCGAATTCAGAAGCATCTGTCGTGAATAGAAATGGCTTTTCAAAATCTGGGTGTGTTAGCATTGTGGCATTTGCTAACGAGTTGATGGCAAGTCGAAGTAATTCCTCGTCTTCGGATGACCAAGCAATGATGGAATTCTTGCTAAGTCCTTTTCGGTTCTGCAGGTGCCTGCACAAAGGATAAAGTTGTTTTGAAATGCCCGGAAGGAACTTCAGATAATAGTTTAGTACTCCCAGGATTTTCTGCAACTCGCTAACAGTCCTTGGTGACTTGATATTCTTGATTGAATGCGTCTTTGACGGCAACGGTTGAATACCATGGGCCGTAATACGATGCCCTAAGAAGTCCACGGATGTAGTTGCAATCTGCGTCTTGTCACAATTGATCTTGAGTCCGTTGTTGGATAAGCGTGAGAGGACATTTCGTAGATGCTTCGCATGAGATTCTAGATCTGGACTGAATACCATAATGTCATCGAGATATGACATACAATAAGCAGAGTCGTTGCGAAGTATGTTTTCTATGAATCTTTGAAATGTCTGAGTAGCACACTTAAGTCCAAAAGGCATGTAAAGATATTCAAAAGGCCAAATGGAGTGATGACTGCAGTTTTCTCGATATCCTCTGGTGCTACCGGTATGTGATGGTACGTTGTCTGCGGTCAATCACCGAGAAGAAATTGCTGCCGTTGAGTTTTTCAAGTAAAGTGTTGATATTTGGAATAGGATATGCATTAGATCTTGTCACTGAATTTAGTTTACGGTAGTCTCCACAGGCTCTGTACGATCCGTTTGATTTAGAGACTAAGTGCAGTGGTGACGCCCATAAACTTTTCGATGGTCTGATGAGTCCCTCTTCCAAAAGCCTTGAGAATTCTTCTTGGGCAGCTTTCAGCTTAGCAGGAGCCAGTGGTCGCTTCTTGAGTGCAATAGGTTGTCTTTCTGTGACGATATGATGCATCGTGTTGGAGACTCGTAGCTCTGACTTGTTAAGATCGAAAAGCGACTTGTATTTTCGAAGAGCTGCTGACATCTCTGCTGAATAATTCACTGGGGTTGGCTGAATGACCTGTAACTCTACACGCTTGGAGGCAAGTGTCCAAAGACTTTGCTCAAGTCCGGTGGAGGGGTCGATGATCTTTTGATTGGCAAGATCAAAAATGAGCCGAAATTTCAGAAGGAAATCAAGGCCTATTATATTATGTGAGACCTTGGCAATGATGAATTTGTGGGAAAATTCACGTCGTAGACCTATGTTGAGTGTGCGGTACCGGCAGCCATATGTTGGTATGGGCTCGCCTGTAGCTGTTGCGAGAAGAACGCCTAGCGCCATCTCGGCCATTGAATCACCCTTGAGAACTGAGACTGCCGCACCTGTGTCTACGATGAACTCTTCGCCAGTTTTGAAATCAAGAAGGTGCAGAAGCTCGTTGGGCTGTTTGGCCAGGTCATACAAACAAGTAGGCTGGTGATTGCGACCGGCGTTGTCCGTTTGGTTCTCTATGTGAAAAATTCGGCGTGGTCGAAAAGAGTCGACAGGGATGTCGGATTGTAGTTGGCTTCTTCCCTGTGGCGCCGTTGATGCCGTTGATGTGCAGAAATTACGGTCTTCTACTTCCTGCGCCATACTTTTCCCGATACTGATGCACGTTTATGCCTGCGGTCTGTTGTCATTTCCGTCAGCTGTGGAAATTGGCACTCATTCAGAAATTCTTCGGAACAACAAAGACAGACTTGGCATGAATAAAAACACTTCTGGTGGTTATAACACCAGCTCTTTGGGGCATATTTATTAAAGGATTGCGGAGATCTCGATCGCCGCCTACCGCTATAACTGGGCTTAGGAACGAATTTGGGTCGAGCATTCACTTGATTTAGCTCGGATTTGGTAATGGCCAATCCTTCTAGAACTTTAGCTATGTTCACCACTGTCCTTTCTAAAGAGGAGAGTCTATCATCTTGCAGGGGTGAAGAAAAGGATGATGGATTCACTTTGGGTTCCAAAACCCTATATTCTACCTCACATCTCTCAGATAAGTCATCTATAGAGAGAGTGTTGGGGAGCTGTCTGGCAAAGAGTTTTAATGTTTGGGGAAGATTGTTAATAAAAACAACCTTGGCCTCATGGTCAGAAATGTTGGTTTTATACCAACGTTTCCGTAATTCCCTCAGTATTTCTATGGGTACAAGATTTGGCATATCTAACTGCGCATATTTGTTTATTATCTGCTCAGTCTCTGTGGGCCCAAGCAAGGATTCTACCTCTTTTTGTAGGCCCAAAATGGGATTAGGTAGCTTCCTAATGGCCTCAAGCTTAGGATAAATCCGTCGTTGCAATTCAGAAGGTAGTTTAGCAAAAACCTTCGACAGTTTTTGGATGACTGTCATAATCAGGAAACGGGGAGAAAGCGGAGTCTACGCGCATAAAGAATAGTTCACTATCTCCATCCCAAACAGGAACATCAATATCTAAATTTGGACCTGACATTTTAACAATCTTATGGGATCTTAAAAGCATAAATTTATAAGCAATATGAAAATGTATAAATATACTTTAACGAAACGCTTACCCACAAAAAGCTTCCACAGTTGAATGAGCGCAGAACAAAATCACGTCACAGTAACTGCTTCCAAAAATCCGCAATTGAGCCTGTGGAGTATGTACGGTACCGTTTTGTACGAAGAAAAGATGAACAGAGGCCCCGTTGGCCTTTGATGCCAATGTATTATTATTATATCCAAAAAAATTCAACACAAATCCACGAATATATACCCAACAAAATTCCCAGAAGACCACGATTAGGGTAAAGAAAACGCAAATGTTAATCTATTTTTATCCCAAATAAATGAAAAAGGAAGTCAATTTTATTTATACTAAAAAATATAAATCAGAACAATAATCAATATCCTGGCGCGGTCGCCAATTTTGTAAACGCCCCGGCTTCAAGTAAATGCCGTACGACGTTACAAACTCGGTTGAGGTACTCTGAATAGAGATTTGTTACTGATAGGGGGCCCTTAAGAGAGCCTGGTCGTGCGTTCTCCTGAATTATTCAGAGTGTGAAGATGTCCTAGAGCCTTGGGTGGACTCTGGTTGTAGTTGCTCCCGTTGTCGAGTTGTAATCACGATGTGGATAACGTCGTTCAGTTTCTGCAATTAATTGGCTCGTCTCGCTAGTTGTACCGCAACAAGATGAGTCACGGATGTAGCCAATTGTTGGTGAAACTATCAAATCACCAGCTTAGGTATTGACAGCCGACAGAACGCACACGCGTAACGCAAAGCAGAATGAAAATGCGACAACTGACTTGCATGGTAAATTGCCGTGCTTAAATAGCATGCCATAGTAATAAATATCTACATGCACACTATTGGTTAAACGGCAAGTTTCGCTTTTTTCTCATTGGTGCAACGTAAATAAAATTGAATCTAATTTACGCAATATGTCGGCCATTAATTTGTGTCGTTACAGTAGAATTTGTTTACAGAAGAGACGCTGCTTATTACTACGCCTGTTTTGTAAACATTGGCCTGAAAAAGGTAAATAGTATTAATTTTTGTCAGAGAAAATATCTTTCTCTACACAGCCTCTGCAGTTTTCTATTAACTATTTAACATCACCGTCTTAATGGTACAGAAGCATTACATACTAGCGTTCGTATTGTAACTATTGGTTTAAATCCGCCAATTAAATGCGCGTTATTTTAAATTTTTATGAACATATGTTTTATGCACAGATGTTCTTGTGTGATTTTCAGTTTTTAAAATGTACATTTCTCGCTTCTGGTCAATAACATCTTATTTTTTGGTTCTATTGATAATTTTCACTCATGAGCTGGTGATATTTTGCGACGCTAAACATAGCGGAGTAATTCTTATTTGCTTTTTATGGAATAGAACAAACAGATCATCGTATATACATTTGATGGAGTTTTGAGACTGATTAATCGATACGATGGGGCTGTCAGATGGATCAAAAAGCTACCCCCAGCAATACAAAGCTCATACAATGATGGGTAATTGTTTTGTTTTATTGCAGACCCATTCTTATTCCGAATCCAATTGATGGTACACTCTATGAATATTTAAAGCCACCTTCTGTTGATGTCTTATCTCAGTTGGAGCATTCTATTATGGGGCATATAAGAAGATCCCCGGCCTATTATAAATCATTGATGTCTATTGGTATGTTTTGAAAATGATTGTTCTTGACATATTTATTAAAAAACGACTTAAATATTGATTATCGTCTACGTAGACTTCTTTCAGTGGCGTTCATTAAACAGAATGATTAAATGCTACATTTTTAGTCATAAGTACAAGTAAAATCATATATGAAGACCACTTCCTTTTTTCTGCGATGACTTATAATAATCTGAGTTCTGCCAATTGAGATTCACTGACTCCCACGTTCATTAATATACACTTGAATTGAATTGCATCATGTTCTGGTTTTCTAATATATAAAGTTAGGGTAATATTTACTTCCATATTAAGCCAGAATTATATATCTCGATACTCGAGCTACTGTTAAGATATGCCCGCTAAACACGAGACATGTCTAATAGATGGAATGATTTAGATATTTTGCTGGGCTTCTTCTATATTGATGGTGTATTTGCAAAATTCTATACATTTTAGTTTTATACTAGCTAAATTGGTTGAAGTTGAACATTAGTGAAGAAAGCCAATTTGCTTATCTAGATGGATAGAACTATCTTGTAATTAAAAAATGGGGTACACAACGTTGAAGATTACTCGGCTTGAACTATTATTATGTGCAGTGAGAAACAAGAATGGGGCATTGTCCTTGAATTGCTTCATTGTCGTAATTCTATCCTTGGGTATGGCTAGTATAATAATTAGGCAATTTATACGAATTAAAATATAAGTGACCCCATGTTAAACGATTCAGTTCTGTGCTTTTATCTAATATTTGGCTGGTTATTGATGATGACGTACATTAAGTAAAATTCTTCAAGGTTATTATTTTCGATGGTAATGGTATCAGAGACAGAAATTATCACAAAATATCTGACGATAATCAATGTGCTGATAGGCACAATGAACGTCAATACAAGGAATTAACGTTCGTTTTATTTGAGTGATGAAAAACGGAAAATAAAGACATCAATTTGTGTCTCATTTTATACATCGCTCCATGTATAGCGTAAACATGTTCAGCATGGTCATGATTTTATCGTCTAAAGGACGAGGTGAAATGACACTTTCTGGAATGTATTTTTGAACGAAATTGAAGAGCAATTTTATCATGGATATGTATAAATATAAAACTTGTTGTGATAGAATATAATTAGCTAGATGTTGCGCGGCTGTAATTAGAACAAATAGCCGAATGAAGGTGAGGCATGTTGATAAGTTGTATAAAGCGAGAACATCGAGCCAATTATATTTGTTAAATAGCGATATAACGGAATCATTGTTTGCAAAACTCTGCTAACTGATCGGTATTTGCCTTTTTGCCTACTTTCGATATGCATCAATGCAGTAAAGGCCTTATTTGACAGTTGGGATACACTTTATAGTTGACTTTATACTTATTTCTGCATAAACTCTGAACACAAACGATCCTAACTAGGAATGGGCGACTTAGTGTTCTTTAACAGTTCAAATTTGACCATTAACAATATTCGGAAGTACGGGGTACTGTCCAGGAGTCCATGTAATCCGAATGGCGAATGAGCTCTCAACAGCCACCGGCAACCATGCAACTTACTGCTGCCTTGCAGACTGCGCTTGGATGTGCAAAGGCTAGAGGTGCGTCCTCGATCAAAAAGCCGAGTGGTGAGGGGACACCACTTGTACAAAATTCCCAAGAAACTCCATGAAAACGGAGCCGGCTTATCCTCCAAAAGGAGTCAGCCGCAGTAAAGTAAAGTAAGTAAAGTATTAACAATATGAATTTCACTGTTCGCTTCTTATGGTTATATGGAATTGAAACATCAGTCAATTTTGGCTTTTGTATGACTGTGCATGATGATGATGGTGGTGATGATGAATGCGAGTATATGCCCACGAAACCGGCTTCAAAATGATAGGATTAAATTTTATGAAAATTAGGAAGCGTCAATTTCGGTCTGGAGTGCTTTTCGGATATCCGAGTTACCGAATTCAACGACAAGCTTTGCTTACATATCACTGTATACAGATCGATGGGATTCTGTTACGAAAGCGTACGACGTGTGTATTGACCTAATCATTCTTTAAAATGTTATAATACTATTCTACTTCTACGTCGGATAGACGCTTGTACTTGTACACCAGCATAATAATTATGAATACAAAAGTGTGTCGAGCTTTGAAAGACGCCTGCATAGTTTCTAGGAGCTCTGTTACACTAGCCGATAATATATTTAAAATAATCATAAGTAATGCTGTAAAGCGAGCTTCAGAAACCACTTGCACATCTCCAGAAAATCAAATATAAACGCATTTGCTATCTTTTATACAGGTGATAACTGATACAATAATAAGGGGCCCAAATTGCCATAATTGATAATTTCGCACAGAATCTACTACTAACCAGCCCATAGATTAAGATGAACACTGGTTTTGTGTTACTAAAAAAAAGAAACAGCGTCAAAGTGTAGTAATCTCTTCGGTTTGTATAATAAAGTTAGATGTAGTCTTAGTGACCATTCGGCCAACAAAGTACGGCTTCTTATCTAGTAGTTTTCTTTCTTTAACAAATTATTTCGGCTGCCTCTATCGGCAGCCTTCTTCAGTTGGTCCAAGTTTGTATTGTAAAATTGGTGAGGATGGAAAAACTGAAGAAGGCTGTCGATAAAGGCAGCTAGAATATTAAAAAGAAGAAAACTACTGGATTAATAACTGCGTTAGTCAAAACGCAGATCAGGTAATTTCGATTTATCCAGTTTCGCAAAACATTTTCTTTTAAAGTACGAGTTCGTTCAATCCTTAAATTTTAGCTCATTAAACACCTTCAAAATTTCAATTTTCCAAATAAAGAGGACGTTGTTAATGTCCAAACAACTCCTTGATCTTGTTCAAGATTGATATCGGAGCTCTATCTGATGTGTCTTCTAAACTTATCAGTTTCGTGAACAACTACAAAGCTGCTGGACTTGGCGTCTCCTCTTTTGAACTATTGAAGTAAAATTGAGTGGTTGGTCAGAAGGATCTGTATGAGCTTGTTGTCGCGAATTGAGTGAGAGGTATTTGACTCAATTGAATGAAAGTGTTTCCATTTTGTGCCCATCATTAAGAAAAATGACGTTAACTCACGGCCGAATATCGTGATAAAATTCTGCCATAAGTTGCATCAAAATTAGTACAACTATGAAGCAAAGAGAAATTCGCGAAGCGCGAGAAATGCAATCTTGATTAACTAATGGTTATCATTCAGAAAAAGAGCTCGCTCATAATTTCTGCACTATATTGTATTTTCAATGCATGTCATTACGATATACAGTTGTGTTCTGAGTCGATTGATTGAACATCATTACTTTGTTGCTTGCCTCAATTTCACCTTGGATAATCGTTAAGTTTTTTAACCGTTTATTAGCTTTATGTTAACTTATTCAAAATATTGGCACTTGTCACATTGAATGTGTTTTATATATTTCGGTGAATTTGAACAGTGTCGCGTTGTCCAATGTCATTAATTTTATTATTCTGATATTTTTTATTTTTATAAGGCTGTGTTGCATTACATTTTTTTATTATAGCCATCTGTCCTGATAACATTATCTCTAATTTCCCCTAACACACTCGATTTACTTGAAGTTATTTCATTATTCGTTCCTAAATCTATTTTTTCTATAATGTTGTAGTTTTTAATTGGTTAAAGAATCGTAATCATTCTACAGTGTCTTGTTGAAGTCCGTATGATGACTGAGGGGAAATTTTTATTGATGTAGATATAGAAAACAGTTCTGCTTTCAATCTATACACATTTGATTGTTTTCAAGCATATTCCTTAAACTATGGCTCGTTTGCGCTTTGCATGTTACAGTTTGGTGACTCCATTCTTTTATCGGCTATCTATTTAAAAAAATTCCTTCAGTTACTTAGATCGAGTGCGTTCTCTTGTATGGACTGGGCTTTTCAATCCATGACTTACAATACAGCATGTTTGATATCCAACTACAACCGACTCCCGTAGCATTGCTAAATTTGGGGAGTGTATGTAGGCCGTTCGCTTATATTATTAACATCCTATATCGGTAAATTACGGTTCCTGTCTGCTGATTATATTCCGATTTATTCGTTTCGTATGTTTTCTAGGTAGACATGTGATTTTGTGTTTTCGTGTTTTGACATTGAGATGTACTACCTTGATCCAGTAGCGATCTACTTTTAGCGTGCAGTTTATTTAAAAAAGGATTTTATCTCCTCACTATTTATTGGGCTACTAAAATATGCTAATTTTGTTATTATCTCATTAGCACAGGGAAAGGTAAAACTTACAAAGCAGATAAAGCGTTTAATTCTTGTTTGCTTAAATATTTACCAGTGAATGTGCTTATATAAAGAAAAATAAAATGTTCGAATAAAGTGAGAGAGATGGACAGTGTTTAATATATATATATCCTCATATTTAAAAAAATGCAATTTGTGTACTCAACCAATTTCTAATTTGAGTTTGATATATGGGTCTTATTAGTTGGCTTAGGATTTACAGCTTTCGGAACAAAGACGAGATCATCTACATATATTCTATATAGTGTGCATTGTTGAGTTGTGTTCTGTAGGCTGGTTTGTTCTATCAGTGGTGCCAGGCAACTTATCACAGCAACACAATTTATTTGACATTTGTACTTTCAATTAAATAAAAACTGAAATTTTGCTGTGCCTTTCTTTTATGTACATGACACGTCAGACACCGGGCAGTCATTTGTGATAAATTCGCAGAGGATCACCGTTTTTTTCCAGTTGAGTGTTTGTAAAAAGTGATGTTACATTTAGTGAAACCTTTGTTTCATTGGCAGAATTCTTGTCCTTCAGCTTTAGTGGTATTTCGCAAAAATCTTTAATAGTGTTTATGTGAGTGAGGCTTTGAATTGGATGAAAGAGATTGAATAAGAACATAACAGATAGGTTCTGTGGTTTGTTCATCGCTTACATTATTGAACGCAATCGTGGATTTCCGGGAATTGTTTGAGATTGATGTAATTTTGGCTTTCCATATTGTCGGTTTCGCTTTATGAATTGTATCCGGGAGTTGTGATTTTTCTCTACATTCTAGCTCTTACTGAGTGTTAAATTGCTTCTCATTTCCATCTTGAGGGAATTATCTTTCTTTCTGTTTTCACGTCTGAACTTTGACTGGTCGTCTATTGCTTCTCTCAAAGCTGTGCTATTTTCATCATTTTTTAGAATATTAATATCAGATCCTCTGTCTGATGTAAGGCGTCGTATGATTCTATCAATTTGACGAGTCAGAATTACATCTGAGCGTCTGTGTGAGAATTTTATTACCTTTGGGCTCTTCCGATATGTGTCTGTTACACTCACTATTAATGATTTGCACTTGTCTGCGTTAAATTCATCCTGGTTGATTTAAATTGTCACGTTATCATGGAAGTTTAAACTGTGGCTTGTATATAGATAGTTGACGATAATAGTTTATGGATTAATCGAACATATGAATTTACCTGAGCATCTATGTAAATGCATCGTCGGCTCCTTTATTTCTCTAGTTTGCATTAGCACTTCTAACGTTCCTGTGAATTATTCTAGGTATTTTTGAATATATTTCTCATACATGAAAATATTCTGTTAAAAATTCACCAAAATAGTTTTTTCTTCATATTCTTTGGATGATATTTCGATCAAACATTTCGGTTATCCTTGCTGATGGAACCATGTATTCTCAACGAATAATTTAGGTTTTTTGTATTGAAGCTTAATCAAAACGTTTCAGCCAGATCTATTCATAATTATTCACAAATAAATTTACTCTAACTTTTTCAGTAAGCATATTTTTCTTCGTATCGAATAATTCATCATATATATATATATATATATATATATATATATATATATATATATATATATATATATATATATATATATATATGTGTGTTTTGTCAGTATAAACTAAACATAATATACGATTGCAAATGCTATTCATCAATTAGACGTGTCGTCCTTATAGACACTCATAAAGTACTTGCTGGAATTGCAGTGATCATGGCTCGAGCCGGGGGGTATTTGCTTTGGAATCCTTCACTTATCCAATGTGGACCCAAGTCACACAGTACATGCATTATTCAATTATATACAAACTTTTGTTTTTGGTCTGTTTTCCTTTCAGGTGAAGCCTATTTGACATCGCTTTCCACAAAAAAGTTCCAACTGGACATTCCCGATCTATCGAAGTAGAAGGCAACCTGTCACTTTGGGGAATCGATATTGATCTAAAGTTTTATGCCAGGACTTTATTTGGAGTCTTGTAATTAATCTCATTCGCCACATGCGATCAATTATATATATCAACTTATGTTATTCGGTTATTCTTTTGTTCAGGCAGAGCCTATTTGGCATCGCTTTCTACCAAAATTCCAACTGGCCCTTCTCGATCTGGCACTGTAGAACACACGGAAGTGATATTGAACTAAACCTTTATGCCAGGGTTTTATTCTGAGACTTGTAACTCAATCTGAGCGCCACCGAAACCGCTCATTTCATGCGATCAATTATATAAAAACTTGTGTATTTGTTCATCCTTTCGTGTAGGTGGATTCTCTTAGTTGTCGCTTTCGACATAGTGTATAATGGCAATATAGTTGGAACTTGATTTCGAACGCGATATCCGCAATGATTCATTTGAACGAAAGGCTAACCAAATATTTAATTAATATATAAACGAAAATTAGTTAAAATGATGTAGGGGATGAGTTTTAGCACTACAATCCAAATGCACTGTGGAAATTCTTTAATTTCCAAGCACTACTTAATTATACAGTTAAAAACAAACCTATATGAAAATAGGCACATTCAGGCCTAAGTATGTAATTAACCGCGAAGCACTCATACGACTGCTAATAATAAATACAAATTAAATACAAAATTAGACTAATTTTCCTCACTAATTCTAGGGAAATAGCATAACATTGATATGTGAAAATGTATTGTGATGTTAAATATTCACAAAGTAAATAAGCCCATTTATCCACAAGAAGAATATTTTTTATTAATCAATATTATTTTTTTAAATATTATACTATCTGTTACGCGCAAAGGAAATGTACATTAAACAAATACATATATTAATAAAATTTATTTAATATGTCTATATTTTCCACTTTAAAACATGTACACATGTTAAAGGTTTATTAACGTTTCAATTATATTTTGACGTTCTGGCTTGTTCATTTTCAAATATTCACGTCCATCACAAATTTGAAACCGGTTGATCCTTATGTAACTTTCTTTAATAATAGAAACAATTTACAATTAATTATGTTTTGTACTTTTGATATAGTAATATCAAATGAGTTCTTCCCTTTTCAGTGGAATTCGTTAATTGAAGCAAAAACCGTTATTATGCCTTGTCAACTTCATGTACTTTATTTATTTCAAATGCTATTTAAACACATTTCGCTGAATTAGGTTCAAAGACGGACAACTGGCTGTCGCTTGATTCGAGAAATGGTGAATTAGTTCAGCCATCAACGTCTGCAAGCTTCAAGCAATGCCCTAAACATACAGGTGTTGTACTTAAGAGGAATGAGAAAGATGATTATGGAAATGAATCGGAAATTGCGCATATTAGAGATGAACTCATCACTATTGGTCTGACTCAATATAACCTATTATTGCAAGATCAGCTCACTGGAGTAGTAAAGTAAATTAAACTGTTTTTTTTCAATTTTTCTATTGCATTTAAATAGGTATGATTAATATAGATTTTCGTGTAGTTCTGTACATATATACATATAAAAACTAGTATCTAATATACTGACCCTATAGTTTCTCGAAGAATATACAAATAATACCAGTCTCTAAGCAGAACCTTATTTTTTTGCAAGACCCTCACCGATTGTCGTTCATTTAAATGTCTTTTGGTTAGTGAGGATACGGTGCAGCATGATCACGCGATCGATTTTGTGAATAATAGTATCTGGTCATGAGATTGGTTGACTACTACTTCGATGGTTCCAGCCATCCGCCTGAGTCGCCTTAGTAGCCTAGGATATGGTATTTGTTTACTTAAACAATGCAGAAACTAACACAGTCAGCGTTCCATAACGAGGTTTGATGGCGATAGTGCATTAGGGAGTGGCCAGATAAAACTGGAAGGCTCGTAATTTTTACTTTCGTGCAGAGCCTCCTATCGTTCAGCTATGTACGGCCTAAATCCAATGGAGCTAGTGCATAGATTTCCACAGCTGGCTAGACCCTAGCAGCTATAGATGGTCACCTTCCATTGCTGCGCTGTTTGAAGGAGGACCACACGTATCGTTGACTTGATAGCCTTCGACTTAGTGCTCAGTAAAACAGAAGGTTGGGTTATGTTTATTTTGATTAAATCACTAATAGCAGCTGGAGCATGTCTAATACGTTTAGAAATCTGCAGAACCCAATCCTTCAGGTTTCACCTGAGATCAGAGGTGGAAGAATTCGTTGAGAACTTGCAGCAGAGCGCCGTTCACCATGGCCTTATGTGGCGAATCACAATTGGTTACAGAGTCCTTTTTCTAGGCGTTTGGCTTGGGTCCGTACCAGGTAGAAACTTCCTGAGTGCAAATAATGGCTCTGTATCTAGTCTTTATTTGCTGCTATTAAGACAGCATCGTATGTGTATTCCAGATTAGCAAGCTGGCCACCACCCCACTAATCTGTATGCCGAGACGCTTTGTGATTTCCTCAGCGTAATTTTTCATTGTGTGAAAAATGACACATGTTTGTCTTACTCTGGAGCTAATCACAAACGGTTCAAAAATTCAAGCATGGGTGCGAATACAGGGTTATGAGTCATTATAAAAGGATTCGATTTATCAAACATTTTCGATCAGAACACCATCATTAAGAATATTTTATCATTAAATTTTTCATGACCGAATCGAAAGCAGCTGATTATCTTCGAAAGGCAACGATAGTTGGCCACTGATAGAAGTGCCAAAACTTGAGAGTGCGGCGAAGTGCATGACTTTGATCTACACATCTCATGTGCATTCGAAAGCCTGGCCAGGATGTTTTAGTTCGCTTCTATTAATATTATGGAATCCGCTTGAAGATAATATTTTTGTCAATCTGTGATGCAACAAAGAGCAAACTGATACTATATTAGTAATTAGCAGTTGTGATAGTTTTACCTTTTTTTGTGAATTGGCATGACAATCACACACTATCTCACGTTTGTGACAGATTGTTCATCCAGATTACGACAGTTGAACTACGGGAGCTCTTCTGTATCCCTGTTTATCGCAACTTTAAGCAGTCAGAAGTGAGGCATTTTGATCATTCATAAAACTTAAAAGTCTCTTTATGTATTAGATGTTGCGCACCTACTAACAAATTAGTTGAATTTTGGCCTGAAGGATAAACCAAATACAGAATGAAAGGGAGGTATAATCTCATACACATTCGTTTCGTGCTTACTAGCGACTCATCAGTAGGAGCCGGTATTACGCCCTTTACCCACTATAAATTTTGGTGAGGAATGTGGGGAAAATATGACAATACGATCTCCTATACGAATGTGTAACTCTTCAGTAGTGAAGCTGACATCAAATAAAGTTTTTGACAATGCGACTTCAACACTAACTCACTCTATATTATATATATACCGAGTCTGTAAAGGATATCAAAACTATGGATATTGTGTCAGTACCCGATAACAACATTATAGTACCGAAAAGGTACATGGTACCAACACTATGGTTGCCGAGTCGGTACATGTTACCAACACGATGGATTTCAATGTATGCTATAGTTCACCAAAATTGAGAATTACAGCAATTTCTGAACACCTGTTACTCCAGTGAATACATACACCATGGTAATAATTGAACTAATTTGTTACTAGGTGCGCAACACCTAATACATAATTGCATATATATTAGTTCTCCTCTACAAACAGTATCTAACTGTTATACATTTAATTGAATGATGTCATAATCACCGCGAAATGTTCTAACTGATATCGATCAAGGCCAGATTGTATGGATTTACTGGAGTAACAGGCGTTCAGAAATTTTTGTAATTCTCAATTTTGGTGAACAGTATCTAACTGAAAGTCTACCGTTTTGTCATAAATAGGAGTCTCTTTATTCATCGTGTAACAATGCTGAGGAATCATTTCATCGCTGACCACTTCGTTTTCAGGATGTAGCGGATTCAGGAGGTTTAGCAATTGGTTGGGAAGCTGTACTTTTTTAGAGGTACCACTATTAATAAGTTGGCTCTGAGCGTACAATTCTAATATGTTTTGACGCTTCGACGCTGCTTCCATATAATAAGCAACATTAAGCAAGTAGTGTTCTTGATCCACCGTATGGATGGTAGTAAACTCTTTTTGAATCGTATGAATGAAGTTGCGATCTTATCTTAGTTTAGTATAATATGCAGCGATATGGAGAACCATGATGTTTGTAGCGGTTACCAAACTGTGCTCAGGTTTTATCAGTGGAAGTCCAGCAAAAGTTCACTTGTCTTTCTTTTATAGCGCTTCAAATGCTATTTGGATAAAAACGGGGGGCTAACATCACTTCACTATTGCAGGTTTGCACATTCGTCTAGGAGATTGTACCGTCTTATTATCCCACATTATTGACCAAAATATATAGTGGTTAAAGGGCGTAATACCGGCTCCTACTGATGAGTCGCCAGTAAGCACGAAACGAATGTGCATGAGATTATACTTTCCGTTCATGCTGTCTTTTGTTTATACTTCTGGTCACAACTGAACCGTCCTTTTCATTAAAATATGAAGATATTCTAGAGTCAAATCTAACCGGTCTTTATGTCGAAAATTCGAATTACAGTGGACGAAGATAAGCTCCACTATGTATATTGCAGGTACTTCTGTATGTGGCATTTTAGGCCAGTACACATAGTTTGTGATTTTCTGTAAAATCAATGATAATACTCCAAATTAGGCACCAAAGGTCATCTAACTCGGTTCATAGTTATATTCGTAGAAATGTAAGACGCCAACTTAATCACAGTCTAAAAGTCGATCTCGAATTCTTTTTTTACCAGGAAGGCTGAAGAGATTAAAGAAGCATTTGTAACAGATAGTAGCCGCTGTTTGTTCTACCAGGTCCGAGTAAATTAACGGTTAGTGAAACTATATAATGGTAAAAATCACCTAATAATCGATAAAATAAGTCGTCTTGATAGGTGGGCTGAACAATTCAATAGTCAATTTTCTTGGGCACGTGCGTCAGTTCCGATTCACAAAAGCATGTCTGTATCAACACCGTTTAATGTCAATTTCGAAGAACCCTCAGAGCAAGGAATTCTGGCTGAAATCTTATCTCTTAAACGTCGCATCGCCACAGGCCCCGATGATTTTATTTGAGATTATTTTAGGGTGATGGCGATATAATTTCGAGAGTGTTGACTAACCTTTTCGTACTATATGGAATGAGGAGTTCTTACCGCTTTCTTGGAATGAGTCGACAATAATCAATATCAAGTATGTATTAGGTTTTGCAAACCTAGTAACAAATTAGTTCAGTTGTGACCAGAAGGATAAACCAAAGGCAGCCTGAACGAAAAGTATAATCTCATGCACATTCGTTTCGTGCTTACTGGCGACCCATCAGTAGGAGCCGGTATTACGCCCTTTAACCACTATATATTTGGTAGAAGAATGTGTAATAATAGGACGGTTCAATCTCCTAGACGAATGTGTAAACCTGTAATAGTGAAGCTAACATAATCTAAAGTCAATGACAATACGATTTCAATGCTAACTCACACTATATAATATATATACCTAGTCTGTAAAGGATACTAACACTATGGCTATTCATTGTACCCTTTTTATGTGCAAAAACAAAAAGAAATTTTATCAGATATAAGAAAATTTTCTTTCGCATGGTCTTTTCAAATATCTACTCATGAACATATCTTTATATATAAATTGGAAAGCAAAACAAGATAGAAATATGTGAAACATAGAGAGAGTGTGAAAAATAGAAACCAATCAAATTGCGTACGTCACATCCAGTTCAAGCTTGTACTAAGGCTATTGTTTTAGTAACTGATACCTTTTTGAATTCGATGAGTACCGGATATTAACACTATGGTTTCCGAGTCGGTACATGATACCAACCAGATGGATATAAATTTATGCTAAACTTCACCCAAATTGAGAATTACAACAATTTCCGAACACCTGTTACTCCAGTTAAACCATACACTCTGGCCTTCATCGATATCAGTTATCACATTTCGCGGTAAGCATGACATCATTCAATTCAATATAATACAGTTAAATACTGTTTGTTGCGAAGAGCTAATATATATGCAAGTATGTATTAGGTTTTGCGAACCTAGTAACGAATTAGTTCAGTTGTGACCAGAAGGATAAACCAAAGGCAGCATGAACGGAAAGTATAATCTCATGCACATTCGTTTCGTGCTTACTGGCGACTCATCAGTAGGAGCCGGTATTACGACCTTTAATCACTCTATATTTGGTCAAAGAATGTGGAATAATAGGACGGTACAATCTCCTAGACGAATGTGTAAACCTGTAATAGTGAAGTTAACATAATCTAAAGTCAACGACAATACGACTTCAATGCTAACTCACACTATATAATATATATACCGAGTCTGTAAAGGATACTAACACTATGTCTATTGTGTTAGTAACTGATACCTTTTTTGAAATCGATGAGTACCGGATACTAACACTATGGTTTCCGAGTCGGTACATGATACCAACCAGATGGATATAAATTTATGCTAAAGTTCACCCAAATTGAGAATTACAACAATTTCGGAACACCTGTTACTCCAGTTAAACCATACACTCTGGCCTTCATCGATATCAGTTATCACATTTCGCGGTAAGCATGACATCATTCAACTCAATATATTACAGTCAAATACTGTTTGTTGCGAAGAACTAATATATATGCAGGTATGTATAGGTTTTGCGAACCTAGTAACAAATTAGTTCAGTTGTGACCAGAAGGATAAACTAGAGGCAGCATGAACGGAAAGTATAATCTCATGCACATTCGTTTTGTGCTTACTGGCGACTCATCAGTAGGAGCCGGTATTACGCCCTTTAACCACTATATATTTGGTAGAAAATGTGGAATAATAGGACGGTACAATCTCCTAGACGAATGTGTAAACCTGAAATAGTGAAGCTAACATAATCTAAAGTCAACGACAATACGACTTCAATGCTAACTCACTATATAATATATATACCGAGTCTGTAAAGGATACTAACACTATGGCTATTGTGTTAGTAATTGATACCTTTTTGAAATCGATGAGTACCGGATACTAACACTATGGTTTCCGAGTCGGTACATGATACCAACCTGATGGATATAAATCTATGCTAAAGTTCACCCAAATTGAGAATTACAACAATTTCCGAACACCTGTTACCCCAGTTAAACCATACACTCTGGCCTTCATCGATATCAGTTATCACATTTCGCGGTAAGCATGACATCATTCAATTCAATATATTACAGTTAAATACTGTTTGTTGCGAAGAGCTAATATATATGCAAGTATGTATTAGGTTTTGCGAACCTAGTAACAAATTAGTTCAGTTGTGACCAGAAGGATAAACCAAAGGCAGCATGAACGGAAAGTATAACCTCATGCACATTCGAACCAAATTCCCAAGAAACTCCATGAAATGTCACATGGAGCCGGCTTCTCCTCCAAAAGGAGTCAGCCGCAGTAAAGTAAAGTAAGTAAGTACATTCGTTTCGTGCTTACTGGCGACTCATCAGTAGGAGCCGGTATTACGACCTTTAACCACTATATATTTGGTAGAAAAATGTGGAATAATAGGACGGTACAATCTCTTAGACGAATATGTAAACCTGTAATAGTGAAGCTAACATAATCTAAAGTCAACGACAATACGATTTCAATGCTAACTCACACTATATAATATATATACCGAGTCTGTAAAGGATACTAACACTATAGCTATTGTGTTAGTAACTGATACCTTTTTGAAATCGATGAGTACCGGATACTAACACTATGGTTTCCGAGTCGGTACATGATACCAACCAGATGGATATAAATTTATGCTAAAGTTCACCCAAATTGAGAATTACAACAATTTACGAACACCTGTTACTCCAGTTAAACCATACACTCTGGCCTTCATCGATATCAGTTATCACATTTCGCGGTAAGCATGACATCATTCAATTCAATATATTACAGTTAAATACTGTTTGTTGCGAAGAGCTAATATATATGCAAGTATGTATTAGGTTTTGCGAACCTAGTAACAAATTAGTTCAGTTGTGACCAGAAGGATAAACCAAAGGCAGCATGAACGGAAAGTATAATCTCATGCACATTCGTTTCGTGCTTACTGGCGACTCATCAGTAGGAGCCGGTATTACGCCCTTTAACCACTATATATTTGGTAGAAGAATGTGGAATAATAGGACGGTACAATCTCCTAGACGAATGTGTAAACCTGTAATAGTGAAGCTAACATAATCTAAAGTCAACGACAATACGATTTCAATGCTAACTCACACTATATAATATATATACCGAGTCTGTAAAGAATACTAACACTATGGCTATTGTGTAGTAAGTGATACCTTTTTAAAATCGATAAGTACCGGATACTAACACTATGGTTTCCGAGTCGGTACATGATACCAACCTGATGGATATAAATTTATGCTAAAGTTCACCCAAATTGAGAATTACAATAATTTCCGAACACCTGTTACTCCAGTTAAACCATACACTCTGGCCTTCATCGATATCAGTTATCACATTTCGCGGTAAGCATGACATCATTCAATTCAATATATTACAGTTAAATACTGTTTGTTGCGAAGAACTAATATATATGCAAGTATGTGTTAGGTTTTGCGAACCTAGTAACAAATTAGTTCAGTTGTGACCAGAAGGATAAACCAAAGGCAGCATGAACGGAAAGTATAATCTCATGCACATTCGTTTCGTGCTTACTGGCGACTCATCAGTAGGAGCCGGTATTACGCCCTTTAACCACTAAATATTTGGTAGAAGAATGTGGAATAATAGGACGGTACAATCTCCTAGACGAATGTGTAAACCTGTAATAGTGAAGCTAACATAATCTAAAGTCAACGACAATACGACTTCAATGCTAACTCACACTATATAATATATATACCGAGTCTGTAAAGGATACTAACACTATGGCTATTGTGTTAGTAACTGATACCTTTTTTGAAATCGATGAGTACCGGATACTAACACTATGGTTTCCGAGTCGGTACATGATACCAACCAGATGGATATAAATTTATGCTAAAGTTCACCCAAATTGAGAATTACAACAATTTCCGAACACCTGTTACTCCAGTTAAACCATACACTCTGGCCTTCATCGATATCAGTTATCACATTTCGCGGTAAGCATGACATCATTCAACTCAATATAATACAGTTATATACTGTTTGTTGCGAAGAGCTAATATATATGCAAGTATGTATTAGGTTTTGCGAACCTAGTAACAAATTAGTTCAGTTGTGACCAGAAGGATAAACCAAAGGCAGCATGAACGGAAAGTATAATCTCATGCACATTCGTTTCGTGCTTACTGGCGACTCATCAGTAGGAGCCGGTATTACGACCTTTAACCACTATATATTTGGTAGAATAATGTGGAATAATAGGACGGTACAATCTCTTAGACGAATGTGTAAACCTGTAATAGTGAAGCTAACATAATCTAAAGTCAACGACAATACGATTTCAATGCTAACTCACACTATATAATATATATACCGAGTCTGTAAAGGATACTAACACTATGGCTATTGTGTTAGTAACTGATACCTTTTTTGAAATCGATGAGTACCGGATACTAACACTATGGTTTCCGAGTCGGTACATGATACCAACCAAATGGATATAAATTTATGCTAAAGTTCACCCAAATTGAGAATTACAACAATTTCCGAACACCTGTTACTCCAGTTAAACCATACACTCTGGCCTTCATCGATATCAGTTATCAAATTTCGCGGTAAGCATGACATCA
>JAQBSW010003233.1:0-86779 GCA_029291075.1 Eudiplozoon nipponicum
TACTTCATCAATTTAGTAGGGCTTTGCTTACCATGGTGTACATTTACGACTATTACATAACCTAAAAAAAAATTTTTTCATTAATTTATATATGAAAGCATGTATTGTTCTCCTTAAATTTAGAAGGTTTTTGCAAGTAAGTTTTCGTTTCAACTTGCATTATATATTATTCTCTGCGTTGTAAAAAGTTTTATTTACGAAATTTTGTTTCATAGTAATTTTTTTATGATTTCTTAGTATAACATCATTTTCGATTTTATTTTATTTTTTATATAGATGTTTTGATATGTGACATTAAATAGCATTCATAGTAAGATTTCCGTGTGCAAAGGACAAATTCTTTAATTACGTGTAATAACCGTTTGCTCATCATTCTCTCTTTAAGTATATATAACAAAGAGCATAATTTTTTTATGGAAGGAAGTTAAAATGAGGAGAGTAGTGAAATTTGAAGGCGACCAATAATTTATGCGCATTAATACCAGTTCAAGTTCAATGACAGTGCATTATTTTCTGCAGTCGAAAATTGGGCTTCAGTTTGTTCATCCACACCGCTTCCTATATTGCTAACTCATTTATCTTAATGACCAAATATGGAGAACGTAGGTGCGAGGTTTCAATGATTTGTTGAAACATTACAGACGTGTATTTACCATTTGATTGGACACCTACATTTACAATGCTATGCCTTTTTTATTATCCGGCAATTAACTGTCTGTTTGATCGGTCTATTGCATTTTACCGGGAAATTAAGCATGTGTATTCATAAATAATGCTTGTGGTACAAATTAACGGCTGTTTGTCTATAATGACAAGTGAAAGATAATATGCTACCATGCCTAATGCTGGTGGTTTAGCTGCATCAAACGTGTGTGCAAATGCGGCTTCGTTTTGCCTCAGCGATTTGCAATAACCAAATTCACCGTCAAATGAAATTTTAAAGTATATTGCCGTATTTTTGGTTCATTTTAATTTGTCATTTAACAATCGAATTCGTAACAGTTCTAAGGTAGACATTAGACATTAGATCATTATTTTTTCTTTTATATACATACCATATTTTAAAGTAAAAACCGAATACAACAAAAGAAGTGAGTTAGCGATGAATGTAGCGCTCTGGTTAGACAAAATGCAGTTTAATTTCTAATAACAAACAATAGACGTATCGCATTTTACAAAAAATATCAATGTTCACTTACGTGTAGTGGAAGAGAAAACGCTCTGTTATCTTATAAAATTTATTTTAATTTTTACTTGGTTTGCCCCTCATATTCGTTGTTATTTGTTTAATATTCTCTCTTCCATAGCATATGATTGATTCAATCTAAACGAAAAAAGCTAGCTGAAAAAATTAGTTAATCAGGTTTGTAACAAACAGTTTACACTTAGAGAACGGATAATTGGGATAGATCAAGCAGAACAACCCTTTTACTCAGCGTGAACTGTCCAGGATTTGCCGCTGGCATAGCTCGAAACTGGACCGTGCGTGATGAGTCCCCAATAAGGTCGAAACCTGTATAGTGCATTATTAGCCTTTTCTACATTATACAATGCTGGGTTAATACTAAAATAAGTTTTTACTAAAGGGTCAGGTCGCCTGTGCAACCGATGTTTTTTAATTTATATAAATCACTTAAATGTTGACATTTTGGTTTCTTTTTTAAAATTATTTCATAAAATATTAAATAAGGCATAGAGGAACAGAGTAAATATATTTTTCTGCTTCCGTGCTTAGGGCATAGAAACGGCTAACTTATTATTCAACAAAAAAACGTGATTTTCTAACGGACTCCTTCATTTAAATTGTGTTTTCCTTGAAATTGAGCAAACAGTAAAATACGCATAATATTGATGGAAGCTGGAAAAGTTCAACAACGACAAACTAATACAATTTAGTGCTTATATCAAGACCGCAAACTTGATTTTAATAATTGTTATCACCGCTTGCGCAAACAATGTTCGTTTATTCATATAAATGTTCATTTCAATACCGCTTCCGCATGTAGTGTGGTGTCTGTTCAGTAATGACAGTTTGTGTATGGTTAGTTGGAACTTTGGGTCTAAATGGATGCCATATGAGCTCCATCTAAAGGAAAAATAGACTAACCAAGTTACATTAGTTAGTATATAACTGAAAATTGTGTGTAGTGTAGTGTGCGGCAGGATAGCTCAGTGGTTAGAGCACCAGATTACGAAGCAGACGTGCCCAGGTTCGTATCCTGTCCGCGGCAAATTCTGGCCAGTACTTGATGAGTTCCCAATAAGGACGAAACCGGTCTACTGGATGAATTGCCTTTTCTACACTATACAATTCTCAGTTTATACTGACATATGTAAGTAATTAATCGGTCAGGTGCTTATATCAAGATCGCAACCTTGATTATAATAATACGTGTTTTTTTCAGTTAGTTATGAATCTAAATGTGATTAAATACATTGAAATGCTGAAGAATCGTGAGGTTAAATCTGAAACGTATTGTCAGGCTAAGTTTTCGAAGCCGCCTATCTAGGTTACGTTATAGCAATTTAATACTTGTTATACTTATTTTGCAAATAAATTTCACCTTATCAACACTTAATATACACGTTTTTAAATGTCTCTCGATGAAAATTTGCCATTAACCGAAGCGCACAGATTACAAATCAAACACAATCGTTGCGAAATTTTGCCAATATTAAAAAATGTATTGAACACTTTAAAAGAGTTATCAGAGAGAAATATCTTTTTATAAGTAATTCAACAAGAGCCTGCCAATGACAATCGGCATTTAACTGTCTATCAAACTAGTTATATTCTCTTGTTTCTTAGTATTTCTTTATATTTTGCGACTGGCTGTTGACAGACGCCTGGACACTGAAAGGGGTCCTGAAATCGTTCCGCTAAACATGGGAACTGGAAACAGTACTGTGTTAGTCGCCATAGGCATAAGGAAATAGGTGCACACTACCTCATAATCAACCTTTCATTTCTTTTAATTATATTCCGGCCGGATTGAAAACAGCATATTGTGTTGTGTATTTGTCATTTTTATTTATTATATGATTGGATGGTTGCTTAGGAACTACGCCCAAAGGTGCGAGTTGCTATTGATATAACCGTTATGGTATTGTGTAACACTCATGAGGCTAATCAAACTAGTACTAACGCTTTGACAAAAATGGCATGAAATGATGGTGGTGATGTTGTGATTACTTAGATTGCCTGCCTTCAAAGCTTACCTAGGTGCATTTAAGTATGCATACAAAATTGCTTTCTAAATTTTACAATTGCAAGATTCTTATACGCAACTTGAAAACTTCTTTTGCCATTGATTTCGTTTTATGTATATTTGACACATGAATGCAATGTCTAATCTTTGCTATTTTGTGCTTATCTCGAAGAAGCCTGATAGCTTTTTAGTGCAACTAAAGAGATAGGAAAAAGTCGACATTTCTGTGAGCTATACAAACTAATAAATTAATCAAGATGAGAGTAACAACTCATTTTTCAAAATACGATATATAAAATTTTCGAAAATATATCATGCCGTGATAGTGACTTTCGGTGATAGGAAGCCTAGGTGGCAAACCTTTTTCATTTTCCAACAAACTAAAATTTTTGTGGGTTTTGTGTTTGTTTCAAGACCGAAAACTATACTTCAGTATTAAGATTTTTAGTTCATCGGTAGATATATCAGCAAAAATGATATACAAGTCGCATGCCAACTAAAATCAGATGTTCACTCTATGCGAACTCATTTTTTTAAATTCATTGTATCAGAAACACAAAAATAGAACACCAACCATTGATATATATAGTTACAAGTATAGAAATTAAACGGTGGCATTAGAAAGAGATAAATTTAAATTTCAATAATGTACATGTATAGGTTTCCTTCATTTTATACTTTTGCGTGTCTATGAGTAAATATTCTCAATTTTATTATAAAATATATTATTAAAAGTGTTTAAGCTACAATAATGCACTTTTATCAGCATGCTATATTGTCTTAAATTAATCACGTGTTATATAAGCCAAACGTTCTTTTTATCAAATTCTATCCAATAGCTATTAAAATAGTCTTAAGTTAAAGCAGAAATACCATTGGAACAAATAGTCAGGGTTACAACAGAATAATTTTTAATTGACAGAAATATTGCTACGGAAATTACATAAGATACTGCTCATTAATTTATCCGCATTGCAATGAAGAATCATTCACTTTATTGTGAGAAACTATCACAGGTTAACAAATTATTGACTGAGCTGGTATTGATTGCAATTGATTAAAGAAAGTTTTCGAGTTTCAGCTAAACACATATCCTTAAACGAGCATTAATTGCGCCGTCAGTGATAACAATTATTCAATTTAGTTTGCGATATTGATTTAGACAACAGTTCCAATATATACATTTACCTGTTAGTATAAAATAAGAATTTTAAAATATATATTCCGAAGCAGACGTGCCCAGTTTCGAGCCCTGTCCGCGGAAAATTCTGGACAATACGTATTGATTTTCCAATAAGGATGAAACCGGTCTACAGGATGTTCGTCTTTTCTACACTATACAATACTGGTTTGTTTCGACAAATATATGTATATAATTGGCCAAGGTTTTTTATCTAATAGCAACCGTGATTAAAGTAATTTTTATCACCGCCAGCGCAACAAATGTTCGTTTAATTATAAAATTGAAGAAGAAGAAGAAGAATTATAAAGCTATTTGTATTTAAAATACCTGTCTGTGTAATTAACTTATTCAATCATATTGAAATTTAAAATAAAATTACGAATGCAGCAGGATAGAAATGACAGCATATTTAAAATATATGTTTTAGGAGGATTTTGGTTTCCGCATGAGAAATAATATATTAATGACGACGTAATTAGTTTATTTAGGAAATGAAGTGTAGTAAAGTTATAATGCGTTCAAATAGGAAATGATATATATCAATTTAATTTCACCTGAATGACTGATACACGTGTCGCTAATCATATGTAACAGATTATATCTGTCTTAAGCAAACGCCCCTTCTCCACTCGGCAGATGTTGCTAAATCGCTGTAATTTCACTTGTATGAGTGATTACGTTCAGTGATTGATTATTTCTTAATCCAAAACAAACAAGGACACATTCACGCAGGCATGACGTAAGCTTCTCTAGTGAGTCGTCAGCATTTGTTATTGAATCACTGTAATTTCATTTCAATGAGTGTACACATGTAAACACATACACACACGCACACACACACACACACACACCAATTTGACATACACTTACCTAGTGAAAAAAATCAGTTAAACTTAAAAGATCTAACAGTAAGAATAAATGGGGTAGTTTGAACTAAATTTTCCACTTGACTTGTCAAATTGTTTTTGTGGTGTGCTTTCCATTGAAATAGCCTTCAAAAAAGAAGTCGAAATATCTGGAATAATCAAGTGGACAGTGGATGCAAACACCCTGTGTCAAAAGTAAAAGGTAATATTAAAGAAGACTTTAACAGAACTAATTACAACAGATTAACAATGAAGTTTTATCAAGCGGCTCACTCGATTTTGCTGGAAATGAACGACAAACGGTCATTAAAATTCTAAAAGGTATAGTTATTATCAATATCCGTGTCTAAAATGTCGATATACGGACGCTAGGCAGTCGATCGGATGCTTAACGTACAGAATCTATAAATACCTAACTTTCATTAATCAGCAAACACCCAGCGTTCTTCGATAATTATATTTATATTAAGAAAATTGACATGATTTTGCGTATATTCTCTTTGTCAGTATAAATAATTTATTGCATCAGGTAGCAAAGACAATTAATATGATAGACAGATGTCGACTTTTTCATGAACGCTGCAAGTAAATTTTATAAGTTGCAACAGACATGACCCAAACTGTGACACATTTGCTTTGAATTTAGAGATTCGATTCTTTGCGTTACCCATACCGCATATTACATGAAATATGCTTTTGGTTAGACTTTTCTTTATGTGAAACGGACTTAGAATCTATGGAGACCTGAAAATCTAATTATCCACCTCCGATCTATCATTGTACAACAGTCACCAAGCTTACTTGGCAATTTTTTTTAATTTGAAAATTAATCGTAGGATTTCGATCATATATACTTTGTCCATATTAATTAAACGCTGCTTCAGGTAGCAAAGAATATACATCTACTGAACAGCTTTCGCATTTATGGGGAACAATTCAATTACTCTCCAAAGTTTTCCGCGGATTGGTCTCGAACCGAAGCACATATGGTTCACAGTTCCTGAATTGATTTTCCTGCGTTACTAGTGCGGCATAGTATACTCAGTTTCAAGACATACTCCAACGTAACTTTTTTGTTACCCTTTACTTTAAGTAGAACCTGTCTTGAATCTTTTAATTCATTAATTTCACACTGGCTACCTCCGATCTGTCATTATAAAGAGTGGTGCCTCGCTACATTGGAGAACCACATTGATTTGAAGTGAAATTGCATGATTTTGATTAAATATATGTTTGTAGTATGTACAATAAAACGCATTAGATTGCAGCAGTCTCCAGCGTACCATTTTTGTCATTATTGGTAACTATTCAAGGGTTGTCCAGATGTTGCTACGAACGCGAGTAATACATCTGAATAAGTTGTTTCTGAGGGCAGGGCTGACCAATAACGTAATTCCATACATTACATAATTTGGCAGATAATATGCAGCACAAACGGCGCGGTGAATAGATTCCTGCATTTCAAAGTAAATGTGCCCCAGTACTTGTCCCAGCCACGAGAACATCTGGACAGTACTTACACAGTTCCCGAAAGGTACGAACCCAGTCTACTAGATGATTTTACTTTACTACCTGATACAATATATATTTTTGTACTGACAAAAAATATATGGTGAAAATCGTGCCTTTAGACTTTGACTTAATATAAATGTCAAACGTGTTATGCTCTCTGCTGTTTAATGATAAATACGATAGTTACTAGTTAGAAATTCAGGTTTTAAAAGATTCTAAATGTGTTTTACGTGAACATCGATTGTTATCTGTCTTCAAATAGCGTTTATTATGCGGCGACATTGCGCAGTGTATAAAATTCCGGACTTCGAAAAAAGTTCCCTGATTTTGAAACCGCCATAGCAAATTATTGACAGTATTTGTGGAGCTACCTAAATGGAAGAAATTCGTCTACAAAATGAACTGCCATTGCTAATTTATGCAATACTTATTTTATACTGACCATATATATATATATAGTAAAAAACACCTGGAATAAATATTCCAATATATATATATATATATATATATATATATATATATATATATATATATATAATTATAAGGCGGTGAAATCAATTATAATGAAAAATTCAAAAATAGCCGGATTTTTCTAGAATATTTACTCTCAAACTACTTTCTTTTGTTTACATCCAATCTAAATTTTCATTTGACAAATTGAATGATGTCTCGTTTGATTTTCCGTCTTATTTCAATTTCTTTTTGGTGGCTTATTAAATGTTGGTTAGCAAGTAATTTTATTCCACTATGTAACCAATCCGATGGAAGTTTTGTGTACGCTTGTCTTGTGGCTGCTTCGATGCTTGGCGAATGTTGCTGATCTGTTGGGTTCGGGCCAGTCGAGAAAATTATTTTTTTGTTGAAATATTTGAATGTTTGGTGCCCGTAATTGTTGTTTTATATAAAGAGCTTCGTATATATATATATATATATATATATATATATATATATATATATATATATATATATTGTTTACCTGGAATTTACTTTGTAGTGGTACAGGAAGATTTTTAGATTATAAATGATTTATATGGAATTGGATAATGATCCTGGAAAATAAAACGACAAAAATTTCTTTAAATCCGGACGAGCCAGAACACCCACCAGACATAATCAGCAAACATTCCTTCGGATTTAACAATGTTATCTTGTTCGACAACTGGTTAAATACAATTGGATTGGTGTGTAATTCAAGCTCGTAAACATGATTTAAAGAATTGTTACCACCACCCGCACAATGAATTATTGTTAAATTGTATTGCTTATATATGTATATGTGGCGAAAGCTGCAAATAAATAATGTTCGTGACTGCATAGAAATTGTGCAGCCGACATTTCCAGTCAAGTTCAATGTATGCGAGACTGCTAGAGGTTAGAGCTGCATATCTAAATTTGATTTCCATATATATTCAATGCGGTTTGATCCTCGATAGTCAGTTTGCCGTCGTACTCTGATGATGATCATGGAAGGTCGAAACGCGTCAGTGCGTTGCGGCTGGTGGTAGTTTTGTTATGTTGTTCGACGACTGGTTAAATACAATGGGATTGGTGTTTACTTCAAGCTCGCAAACTTGATTTAAACAATTCCATTGGATTGGCAACAAACAGAAGTGTAATCGGCTGCGCAAAATGTATAACTAACGTCGTCATCTGTGATAGAAATTGCACAATAATATGAGTGATCAACACTGAAATCTCCATGGCCTACCTTCTTACCATAACGCGATATGAAATAAGATATACGATGAAAATACTTCAGAAAATGTAATAGCCATCAAAGCGATCATCATGTCAAAACCTGTCCCATTCATACAAGGATAAACAGATCTCAAAAATTACTTTGTAATACAATAATAATTACTTCTACTAACATGAATTTTTTTTCCAGAAAATATACTAAGTATTATTCAATATCTATATATATATATATATATATATATATATATATAAATTATTTATATATATGATATATATATATATATATATATATATATATATATTAGCCATGTGTACATATCGCTTTTTCCGATTTCGTATAGTTTCGCATAGATGAAGCCATATACCCTTTTAAAAAGCATATATCACGCAAAAGCATAGGCTTGTACTCAAAATCAGAGTGTTGCATGACCCACCGTAATAAGATAAATTGGTGTGTACAACAACATAGATTTGAAAAAGCGTCAGTGCATTAACACTGGCCTAAACTAAACGTAAATAATAGACGCAAGCACAAACAAAACGAAAACAAAAAACAACTCATGCGTGCGCAGAACACGAACATGTCACGAAACGAATGTGCATGAGATTATACTTTCCGAACATGCTGCCTTTGGTTTGTCCTTCTGGTCACAACTGAACTAATTTGTTACTAGGTTCGCAACACCGAATACATACTTGCATATATATATATATATATATATATATATATATATATATATATATATTAGTTCTTCGCAACAAACAGTATTTAAATGTCACATTGATGGCTGAAACACGAAAAGATCAATCGAATTGAAGTTCAAATTTAAACCAAATCAGTGTCAATTATGAGAATGAGCTTAGTGATGCATAACATGCAACTCATTTTCTAAACCGGTAGATTTTTATTTAGATTACGTTTTCTGTAAACTAATTGAACCATCGAACGGGCTGAGATTCTTTACTGTAATAATGGTAAAACAAAAAAGGGCGTCTTGTCAAATTTGAGTAGATGTGAGCTGGTCATTTTTTGTAGAATAAAATCTCGTAGAAGATGATATGCACGCTGAATCCACGGAAATGACAAGTCATAACCAATATAATCCGCAAGCACTTCACAAGTCAACAATGCACTGCTAGAGGTATTACTGTTATATAACGGACAACCTTTTTGGTGTTCCATAACAATTGTGTAGCTGTATAATTGCAAAACTCAAAAGCAATTGTTATCCAGTTTGAGTCCCGAATGCTGTGAATTCTCTCTCGGTGATAACAATTAATTTATTAAGGTCGTGATCTTGATGTAGACACCTGACCCATTATCTACATTTATCACTTTATATAAACTAAGCATAATATAAGGTAGATAGTGCAATTCGTACTTAATGGGAACTCATCATGTACTGTCCAGAATTTGCCGTGGACGAGGCTCGAAACTGGGCACCTGCCCGAACAAGTGAGCCACTAAAACGCATGTTCTACGTGCAACAGACTGTTTGGCTATGATGTGCACTGGTTAAATAAAATTATGATTTAAGTTGATCTCTTGTCCAGAAACTTGATTTAAAGAAATATGTACGCAAAATTTTCAATCAATAATTTCATTAATTATCTAAATTATCAATGTAGATGTCCCGATGTCGTCCGCCAAGATACTTTCTCAGTAGACTGACTCGAATGTATCCTTGTTGGACCGCTTTGATGATTTCTGATGCAAAACTGTCCCAATGTGAGAAATTAACATATATCTTTGAATGAAATTTACAAATTTATTTCATTTACACTTGCAAAACTGACATAAATGTGTCACCTTTTAAACAGATTCAGTCGATTAACACATTCACATCATTTGAGATAAATGGGAAATGTATCGCTTAAAGGTATTTTGTGTCATCTGCATCAAAGCAACATATGTTGATTTGATTTTTCTAGTATAGAATAATGTCCAAACCGTCAATCTATACAGTTGAGTATTAATTTTAAATGATTCAGGTTAAAACTTGTATATATTAGCTTAAAACTTAAAATAAATAATCATATATTGATGATTGTTTCAATAATACCAGCAATCTTATTCTATATCTTCGTCTATGGGAACATTAACAAACAATTACATCGCAATATTAGAAAGCATTAGGAAATATTTCATGCTAACTATTATCACATACTCGACAAGCACTTCTGACAATTTAACTTTATTTTCACAAATTTCCTCTCGCCAAGCATTACGCTTACCAACTAAACACTTCTGGGAGCACAAAAGTTTGTAAACGTATGCTACCTTTATATGATTCTGAACTCAACGCCTCCATACTACGTAAGTATCCGAATCTCGTCAGTGAGTTAGTCTATCTCCAGTGTGTTTATCTTATTGTGCCGTTGCCTGACATGCAACTTCAAGGTGAAAATATTTCAGATTTAAACCACTGCTTAAATTTTGGATATCCTTGCCTCAACAAAACAATCATACAAATCCTTATTTGGAATAAACGCATTATTGAAGCTAAATTTTTGAACTATTTTTAAGGACTAAGCATCTACTATGCATATTAGGCAATTTAGACCTACTTTCATATTGGTGATATATGATGTTTATTTTAATCTTTTTGGAACGAATTTTGCGCATAATTATAATGGTTTATTTTTGCGGCTATTCCATTTCCTTTAAAATAGTTTTTCTAACAAAACATGTCTTCTCGTTTTGATGTCTTCGTCACGATTTGCGCCTGGTTTTGTCAACACTCGTCAAAATCACACCTAAAAGTTGTCAAAGTATCAATTTATTTATTTATTTATTTATTTTTATTAATTCGAATTTATACAAACAGTAGCTGTTTCCTTGTTAGCCTGTTCATGTTCCAAATTATATGCATACACACAGTATCACATCAATGCGTACAGGATCGATATGAATTACGGTTTAGGCTGTATTAAATATGGGCCTTTCATACTTAAATAAAATTTAGATATTCATGGCAATGCTATTCGTAATGATAGGATTTACGTGTATCTAGTAAACAAGTAGGTTAGTATACCTCGCAAATCCAAACAGAACTATAGATAAAAGGCTTAACGTTTACCTAGGCGATATAGTATTTCATGATTATAATATATACATATATATATATATATATATATATATATATATATATATATATATATGGGGAGAGAGAAATAGAGAGAATAAAAGCGTGTGTAGACATATTATTTATTAAATTTATACACATACAGGTTAATAAGGATCAAAATAATGAAACATTGCAAACTTGTTTGTTTCAAAATAACTAAATTTATTCTGTGACTAACAAAGGCAAAATTCCAATTGTTTATTATTATAATCAAGGTTGTGGTCTTGATATTAACACCTGACCCATTAATTACTTACCTATGTCAGTATAAACTAAGAATTGTCTAGTGTAGAAAAGGCAATTCATCCAGTAGACCGGTTTCGTCCCTACTGGGAACTCATCATGCACTGGCCAGAATTCGCCGCGAACTGTCCAGTTGCTTTTGGCGTTCGAGCTATTCGGAATCCCTTTACAATTATCCTTCGCCGGTCCACTGTACAAAACAAATCTTGAAATCAAGCTAATGAAGCAGGTGCGATATTTCCTTTAGTCGTAGCATCTAAACTTCTGCCTGAGTTTCAACTAGATTGGCGTGTGTAATGTTTGTGTTGTTCTCTATACATGCTATGTTCATCTAACTTTAGGGAAAATAGATTGGCCAAATACGTATTTATTATTTACATGCCTGAAACTATTTGCTTTACATCCAAACACGTGAAAGGACACTATTAAGGTCGCTTGCACATTATTGGGAGAAAAGCCCATGCAGCCAGCTTTTAATTTAAAAAATAAGTTTTCTATTTACTTTGGGTCACAATTGCTTATTTAACAGAAGCATATAATTGCAATCCATGGAAATACACCTAAAATTAATGAAAATAAACAAATATGTTAATAGATGTACAATATTTTGTTAGGTATTGTGTGAATTGTGGTGGTAAATTCGTCGTTTATCGACAAGATGAAGCGCGAAATGTAACGAAGACAGCCGGTTTGGCTAATCAAAACATTATCCAAAATAGCAAAAAGGTATCTAGAATAGTGAGAGAGAAGAAATATCGGTGCAAATTAAATTTGGACTTCCCGTGCAGATTCAATTCAACAATCTTCAACTTATTCAGTTTCTGTTTGCTTTTGTTGCTGATATCAAGAAATTCAATAGCACAAGATAAACCTTGTTTCTTCGGTCAAATCAGATGCTTTGATAACGTGCTAACTCGTTTAAATGAAAAGGGATAAAAGACAATGGTACTTTCAACGTTTTTCTTTATTACCAATTATATTCTGAAAAGGTTTTGCGGTAAGGTCAGTAAAGAAATATTATAAAATAATTAAGCCTAATGAATTACCATTGACCGATTATTGAGTACGCGGATCGATATAACAGTACATTGAATCAAATTTGCCAGCTTCAGATAAAGGGTACTTCAAGTGTACAGATCCGGTGTCAGAAAAAAGCAATATTAAAGTCAGTCGCACGTATTAATTCATTTAGACCATCCAAGGTCACAATCAGAGAACAACGTGGTTAAAACCGCAGCGCATATATATTAGTATGAAAGATTATATATGCCATTCTTACACATGGTAGCCTCGCAAAAATTGTACTTGAATGGAAGCTTCTGTTGCACAACTTCCATGTAACCACTAAACTAATATTATATTCCGAATATTAACACTGAGCTTGAGACCAGATTTATGAAGACAAAGGCCAGGATCATAAAAATCTCAAAATTACCCGATATAATTTTAACACGAAACATCGTTGAAATGTCTTCAGAATAAGCGCAACATTCGACGCGGTTCATACTCCGTTTATTTTGCTAAAAACCATCACTGCCTCAGAATTACAAACGTGAGATGTTTTGGTGCACAGTTTTTTAGCTAATATTTCACACCAAACACGTTTCGCGTTGCGTGTGATTATCGCCTGTATGATATGTAAAGCATTCGATAAATCTTCTTACATTACGGAAACGTAATGCTATCGATTTATACAAGTTAACTCGATCAAGAATCCAAAATTTAAAATTGTAAACTACCAGTATATCCTATGATGGGAAAATATTGAATCAAAATTTACGGACAGAATGTAACGATCTATGAATTTTTTTCGTTATATACCGTGATCATGTTTTTATACACTAAAAAATTAACAACCGGAATGTCTGCCATCGGGGTAAGAATCTGAGCATATCCCGACGATAATTTAAATTACGCAATTTAAAGTTTAATGAATATATATATATATATATATATATATATTATGGCGGTGGTGTCACCAGGGCGTGGTGGATTTCCGACCGGCAATCGGATTCCTATAAAATACCTCACATGAGCCCGACGACGGCACCATGACTCGGCGTGTGTTCCCTGCCACAAAAGGGTTCAACAGCCACAGAATTACATGGACTCCTGGACAGTACCCCGTACTTCCGAATGGCGAATGAGCTCCCAACAGCCACCGGCAACCATGTAACTTACTGCTGCCTTGCAGACTGCGCTTGGATGTGCAAAGGCTAGAGGCGCGTCCTCGATCAAAAGCCGAGTGGTGAGGGGACACCACTTGTATCAAATTCCCATGAAACTCCATGAAATGTGGAGCCGGCTTATCCTCCAAAAGGAGTCAGCCGCAGTAAAGTAAAAGTAAAGTAATATATATATATATATATACGTATGTATGTCTGTATGTGTATGCATTCACATATTTATTTGGGGGAAAAACGTATTGATAGATCTCAGAAGCTATTAATACAAATTCCCTTCAAGATTACAAGCAGATAAATTCACCGAAGAGAGAAGATCATGAAGCAAAAAACATTCCTCTAAACATAAACAAGGGCTATTTATGGTATCTTGCTTAAAAATATTTGTCAAACATTTCCTTTAGACAATAAAACTCCCAAGGATACCAGGCCAAAATGAACAAAAACATTACGTTTAATATTCTATGTAAACTTCTTCCACGGATAAATACTTTAGCTATTACAATCTGCTTTGAACCTCTCATGTTCGATAAATAGATGCGCTATTTTGAGCAAAGTAGCTTGATTAGGGCATGTTTCTCAAGATAATTAGATGAACTATTGCTGCTGTTCTTAGAAACAATAGACAAAGATAAGATCATAAAATGAGGCAATTAAACCCATACTGTTTGGAGGCTTTATCAAAATATCTCCATCACCAGAGTCTTACCCGTCCGTTTGTAATATTATTAGCTCTGTCTTGTATGGTGGAATGCTCCATCGTAGATAAAATTTCAGAGTTTCTGATGTTCATTTTAAAAGAAGCAGACACAGCTGAATTCATGAAAGGGACTTATATCATCGATCCAAAAATCACACTAACCTTCGAAATCGAGGAAAATAATACTCTTCCTTTCTTCCATCCACCTTACTTGCAAAGAAAACTGTTATCTATGACTGACGAAACATATAAAATGCGTCTTCAGCGTGAAACTACAACCACACAAATTTATTTTAAAATGCTGTCAGGAAGTTCCGCTAACTTAGAGCATATTTTTAAAATGAGGCATGCAGCCACTTTAATAAAATTTAGAGTTATATAAAAGTCAGAAAGTTTACTATATATATATATATATATATATATATATATATATGCTTATATCAACGAAAACACCGGTTCTAGATAATCAATAGCTCAACCTACATCACATCGTTGCCAACTGGTCACTCGTGACAAAATCCAACAATAATTTCCTAGAATCCAGGAGAACTATTCCATTCAGTGGTATGGAATCTAAAAAAGTTCCAGTGTACTTGTAGCATATTAATGTAAAAAAAATTTGACAACCGATATCTATAAAACCTTTGACAGTGCTTAAATCTGCACAAAAAAGTAAATGCTTAGTATTGCAAAATATCTAATATACGTTTGAATTACGGAAACAAAACCAAACTCATGTACATTGTATCTTGGCCGGCGAAATAACGGGCTAAATAATAATAATCGCGACTAAAGCTCAAACCATGGAGACAATAAATCTCCGCATCGATAAATAAATCGTAGCCCGAATTATGCAAGCAGAAAAAGCATGTTCGGGAACTGTGCTTTAACGGGAGGTAATGCATTCAAGTTATTGTTTGTTCCGATATTTCGCACTCTTTCCGCATTTACATCTTCTATTTTGCTTGGCCATTCAATATATTTGGTAGATACTTGAGAAGAATTATTGAAAGAATCGTTTCTTGTATCTGATAGAATTACTTTTTATTTTCTTGCAATTAGAAATGGCACTATGAATTTTGTTAAAGCTCATTCCAAAAGTATAAATATATATATATATATATATATATATATATTTATTTATCCTTTTGAAATGCGAGCTTTAATAAAATTCATTGTACCCTTCCTGTGTGCAAAAACAAAAACAAATTTTATCAGATATAAGAAAATTTTCTTTCTCATGGTCTTCTCAAATATCTACTCATGAATATATCTTTATATATAAATTAGAAAGCAAAACAAGATAGAAATATTTGAACATAGAGAGAGTGTGGAACATAGAAACCAATCAAATTGCATGCGTCACATCCATTTCAAGCTCCATGGTTTTACGTGCTTCTTCTGCTTACATAAATCCGGCTGCAATTTGTTTATCCATAAGGCTTCGTATGTAGCTAGCTCCCTTTTGTTTTTGCATTTAGTAATTACTTTGAATGCTACGTCTGGAGAACATACATGCGATGTTTCGATGATGTGTTGCACAATAGCAGACGTGTATTCACCATTTGATTTAAAACAGGCGTTCAAGTTGCAATGTTCCCTCATTCGAGTAATTAACCGTCTGGTCGATCGGCCTACTTAAGTTGATCGACAACTTGCGTATGTATATTGATAAATAATATTTGATATCGACATTAACGGCTGTTTTCTCACTGTTGGTAAGTGTTACCAGTTACTGAATACCAGATAATGCGCACAAAGAGCTTCAACTTCATTCCGGAACTACCCTAGCCAATTATACGCCTGTTAACTCTTTTAATACTGATTCACTAATATCAGATAAATATTGACATTAAATGTTAATTGCTTTATACGTATTTTCTTTAGAATTGACTAATTAACTCCTGAAATCATAACTGATATTTATTATGTTAATTGTAATAATGGCACCATGTTAGTTTATGGTAAATTGTTCTGTTTAATTTACCATTAGTTTCTTTCTTTAATAGTACATCTAGGAAAGACAGACAGTCATCTTTCTCGTGCTCTGACGTGAAACCGATATTCTTATGTGCTTTGTTGAAACTTTGAAGCAATGTTCGTGATTGCGACCTGTTTTTAAGTACAAGAAATATATCATCCACGTACCGTATATATTGAGCACATTTACTTATGTCACTCTTTAATGATTTATTTTCTAGGTGCCCTAGAAAAATCTCAGCCAACACTGGAGATAAGGGGCTTCCCATTGCGACACCATCAGTCTGTTTGTAGTTGTTTCCATTAAAACGAAATCGTACGTCTTTCGTGTATAATAAAATCAGATGAAATAGACAAGGTGGAGCGCAAAGTGATAAATGAAATTAAGATTTTGACAGATGCCGGTTTTATTGATGAGGCCACTGCACAGAAGCTCAAGCCAGTTGGATCATCTACACCAATAATGTACGGATTACCAAAAACACACAAAAGAGGTTGTCCTATGAGGCCAATTTTATCAATGGTAAATTCTCCGTTTCATGCACTAGCTAAATGGCTAGTTCGTTTACTTGAACCATTACGTAAACTACTAGGTAATCATTTGGTTGCCGATTCGTTTGAGTTTGTAAACAAAATTCAAGATATAAATGTTAAAAAACAATATAATGGTATCTTTTGATGTTACGTCTTTGTTTACAAATGTTCCAATTGATGAAACCATTGACATTATAGTCAAAGCGGTAGAACACGATATATTACCATCGCCGGTGCCAGGTCAAACTCTACGCAAGCTTATCTTATTATGCACGAAAGACGTACGATTTCGTTTTAATGGAAACATCTACAAACAGACTGATGGTGTCGCAATGGGAAGCCCCTTATCTCCAGTGTTGGCTGAGATTTTTCTAGGGCACCTAGAAAATACATCATTAAAGAGTGACATAAGTAAATGTGCTCAATATATACGGTACGTGGATGATATATTTCTTGTACTTAAGAACAGGTCGCAATCACGAACATTGCTTCAAAGTTTCAACAAAGCACATAAGAATATCGGTTTCACGTCAGAGCACGAGAAAGATGACTGTCTGCCTTTTCTAGATGTACTATTAAAGAAAGAAGCTAATGGTAAATTAAACAGAACAATTTACCATAAACCAACATGGTCTGCACAGTATTTGCATTACAGCAATTTTGTGCCATTTCAATATAAATTATCAACAGTTCGTGGTTGCTTTTCAAGAATTGACAGGTTGGTTAGTCAAGATTCTAAAGAAAATGAATATAATAAAGCAATTAACGATTTAATGTCTAATGGCTATCCCAGACAATTAATTGAATCAATTATTAAAAGGGGAGTTAACCAGAAACAGACGTATTATGGGCCAGAAAAGAAAACAGTCTACCTAAACATCCCATTTAAGGGGGATGCAGTTTCCCGAATGGCACAAAAGAAAGTTGAAGCAGCATTGACACGCACATTTAATGCAGCCAAACTACGAGTGTTATTTAGGGTAACACACTTGCCTTTACCAGCAATCAAAGAGAAACAGCCGTTAATGTCGATATCAAATATTATTTATCAAAACTAAAACCTAGTTAACAGGACCCGAAATATCTGATCAGAAGATGGGTTCTAGGGCGAACTGAAGATAAAAAAACGTTTTCTGGACAACAGGTATGTAGATCAATTTGGGATAGATTACGAGATATAGGTTGTATCATTCCTGGAACATATTAGATAATTTGTATTATCGTCGTCGCATAAAATGCTACATTTTAAACATGAACGGATATTAAATTGATGATAAATAATAAATGCGATTTTATTTGTAACTCCAAGTTCACATTTACTTATACAAATACACACACATACACACACACACACACATATATATATATATATATATATATATATATATATATATATATATATATATAATTCAGGTTAAAATAACTTTCACAATGGTTAAATGTATGCATAATCATTTAATGTATAAGCCTGCGTGAAATGTATGCAGATATTTTAAGAACAAATATAAAAATATTTTATTGAAATATATAAGATATGACATTAAAAATTTAACCAAAATTATCGAAAAGAACCAGTTTATTTAATTAGGAATCATTGTAAAGGCAAAACACATTTAATTAAACTAAAGTTTACGCCTAAGTTCCTAAATTAATTTTTTGGCTAAAATAATATTTAGCTGATTTCAATGTTGATCGTTAATAATTTTGCACAATTTCTGTCACCTTTAATGATCTTATTAATACTGTTGATGCAGATATGTATAATTACACGGTTGTTAACGCAATTGTTTCGAATGCAAAATTTACCAATACATTCAAAAAACAGATAATCATGAGGTTAGTTGCCAAATACCAATTGGAAATTCTCACCAAATCCTTCATAGTCCATCAATTGCCATGCTTATTATAATCAAGGATGCGATCTTGATATAAGCACCTCATCCGTTAATTACTTACATATGTCAGGATAAACTAAGATTTGTGTAGGTATGTATTAGATGTTGCGAACCTAGGAACAAATTAGTTCAGTTGTGACCAGAAGGACAACGTAATGTATAATCTCATGCACATTCGTTTCGTGCTTACTGGCGACTTAGAGAGCTTGGCGTTAAACATATATAGTGGCTAAAGGGCGTAACACCGGCTCCTACTGATGAGTCGCCAGTAAGCACGAAACGAATGTGCATGAGATTATACTTTCTGTTCATGCTGTTTTTGGTTTATCATTCTGGTCACAACTGAACTAATTTGTTACTAGGTTCGCAACACCTAATACATACTTGCATATGTAATAGTTCTCCGCAACAAACAGTATTTAAGAATTGTGTAGTTTATAAAAGGAAATTCATCCAGTAGACCGGTTTCGTCTTTATTGGGGACTCATCACGTACTGGCCAGAATTTGCTGCGGACGGCTCGTACCTGGGCACGTATGCTTCGAAAACTGGTGCTCTAACCACTGAGCCACCCTGCTGCAAACTACACTAAACACAATTTACGGTTATATATTAAGTAATGTAACTTTGTTAGTCTATTTTTCCTTTACGCGAAGCACATATGGCATCCATTTAGACACAAAGTTCCAACTAACCATCCGAAATCTGTCTTTAATGAACAGACACCATATTACACGCGGAAGTGGTATTGAAATGAACATTTATATAATTAAACGAACATTGGTTGCACGAGTGATAATAACACTTTTTATAATCAAGTTTGTGATCTTGATATATGCAATTGACTCATTAATTACTAACATATGTCAGTATAAACCAAGAATTGTAGAATGTAGAAAAGGCAATTCATCTAGTAGACCGTTTTCGTCCATATCGGGCACTCATCATTAACTGGCCATGTAGTGTAGTGATTAGTTGGAAATGTCAGTCTAAATCGATGCCATATTAGCTCCACCTAAAGGATAAATAGACTAACCTAGTTACATTAGTTTGTATATAACTGAAAATTGTGTGTAGTGTAGTGTGAGGCAGGGTGGCTCAGTGGTAAGAGCACTAGATTCCGAAGCAGACGTGCCCAGGTACGAGCCGTCCTCGGCAAATTCTAGCCAGTACATGATGTGTTCTTCAATAAGGACGAAACCGGTCTACTGGATGAATTTCCTTTTCTACATTATACAATTCTTGGTTTATACTGACATATGTTAGTAATTAATGAGTCAATTGCATATATGAAGAACACAACCTTGATTTTAATAATAGTTATCCCCGCCCTCGCAACCAATGTTCGTTTAAAATGAAATTGCATAACCCAAAAACAATTTTCTATCATCTAGGCAAACTTGAACACACAGAAGACCAGCCTCAACAAACGCTCGATCTGATTGGTATTAAATTGAAAAAGAAGAGATATCTGCTCAAACGTCATTACTACCAGCGTTAGTAGCAATACGAATTTGTAAAATAATATGACCGGTAGACACAGAAATGTGCACACAATACGCTGTTACCAAGCGCAGAAAATGAAATTGAATAGTAAGGCGAAACAAATGACGGCATAAGGGAAAGGCAAACGTACATGTAATGGTCAACAAAGGAATATTTGTTCAAACCTCAATCCGTCAATACAAGGATGACCAGATCTGCAACACCACTCCTACAGGTATACAGACATGAAATTGACATGTACGCATATACAATTACCAATCAGCTCAAAACAAGTAATAGAAGTACAACTGAGACAGACTAGTTTTCACCCACATAAACAAGTTAAAGCACAGTATGTACATAAATATAAGTTTTTAAAGTGATATTTAGTAGTCTAGATATAAATAGTCATTATCTACTTTGTTACTATTGTGTTTTTCTCTTTCTTATTATATATATATATATATATATATATATATATATATTTAACTTCTAGGTCGCGTTTTATTTATCAGATTAAGCAATATCGTGGTCAAACTGTCCTGTCCAAATATCTGTCGATATATTTTGTGTGAATAAACGAAACCATTCTTCGCGAATATTGAATATAATCATCTAGGATAATTCTTATTTTTTCTAAGTTCATTATAAAATTAATAAATTGGACGGCACAAATTTAAAAACCGCAAAACAAATTTCGACAAATAACTTAAACACTGAAAAATTTAAAATATAATTAAATCTATTACATTATTTCTCATACAAAATGTATTTATAATCATATTATAGCATGAAAATCAATGATATTATTGTACGTGAAATTGAATATTTATCAATTTACCTCCAGATTGGTGTAGACGCTTTTAAAACCTAATTAGAATGTGCTCTCTCCACCCACCTACTTGTCAAGTTTAAACCTCATTACTGTTTCGTAGATTATCTGTAACTAAAGCCTATGTAAAAATTATCTACACAAGTGAAAAAATTTGTAACTAAATCTAGACTGCAATTTTCTTTGATAATAGTGTTGATAAAATAAAGCATCTTTTCGTCTTTTGTAACGATTAGAAATTATTCTACAGGCTAAATTAAAACACACTTATTACGCTTTGAAACGTGAATAAATGTTTAGTTAGAAATATAAACACTGACGCACACATGCATAGATATAAGTCTGGAATCATCTGTTCATTTTTATTTTTTCTTGTTAGATATTCAAAGGCACATAACAGTACAATAATCAATTTGAAAATCAACATGAATAGTTTAAATATAAAATAAAATTTTTAATGCATTGTACATGCGGAAACAATTTTAGTTTCCTCATCTTCAAGTACAGAAAATAACCATATTTGTGTTGAATAGAAATATATAAATATTTAAATCTTCATTATGCCCATTGCCTTCGAATATTATACAGTAAATTTCTTATTAGGATAAAAAAAACACATTACTAACAAAATGGATAATGGTCATTTATCTAGAGAATACTAAATTTACTTTACAATCTCTCATTTATATACATCTATGGTTTGCATTTGATTTTGTGGGTGGTAACTAGTTTAGAAAGAAAACTTAGTCGGACTATAGTTGCCACCCACGTAATCAAATGAAACCCCAGGATGTATATGAATGATAGATTGTAAAGCGCAGTTTGGTAGTCCCGAAGTTAATGGCCACTATCTACGGTGCTATTAATGTGATTTTTCTTCCTAATAAGAAAGTTCTAATTGTAAACAATTCTGCTATATCCTTTTTAAGCTCATGTCTGTTTAAAATAGACCGTTTAACAAAACAGAAGTTTTATTTTATACTGGTGTGCGTAAGAATTGTAAGTCCAGTTATAATTTAGCGCACATTATAAAGTTAATTCACATTTTACCTTTGGATCAATGTAAATGTTTAAAGAGGTTCAATCATTCATCTGTGTATCTACTATTGTAATATTTATTAGATTGCGTCTGCAGATTTCACTTTAGAGAGTATGCGCGCATTTGATTTGAAGGCGTTTCGGTTCAGTTGTTTGATTCGTTCTCACAATTAATACTTCACGCCATTTTGCGAGTGACTAATTAATAGACACAACTGCATTGATACATTTCTTTACCTGCACAATTTTAAATAGTAATTCATTCTAACTTTCTGCAAAGGTCATGTTTAAAAATATGTTGCATTACGAACTTTGATAAACTGTGCAAATTCTTTTAGTAGTTCCTACGCCAATCGTAGTCATAGATCAAGACACCAAAAAAAGTTATTCTGGTGTATGCTTCAATCAATATAATCTTATTGAACGATAAATCTGTAACCTGTGTTGCTAGTAGCAGTATGCAATTCATTTTCTGCGTGATAAAAAAGGATGAACAGAATCTTTCATTCTAAATGTTGTAATATCACATTCGAGTTAAATAAAATAAATTAAAATTTCGGCAAAATTTACCAATGTGGATCTGAACGAAATTGTAAAGAGATCAATACATGCACACTGCCCTGTGCATTTATGTAGCTTAATATTATATAATATTACGTATTTGGGACAGATTAAATACTTCATAATGGCTAAAGGTTAATTTGTGTGGAAAATTGGAGACGGAATATGAAAAATCTATCAGAAATTAATCACGCTATCAACAGAATCCTAATCAGCTTTTATGGTTGGTGGCGCATATCAAAAAACGTTGGGTCAGATTTACTATCCCGAAGTACATAGGCAACAAATTGTACATAGGAATTAAACATTCTTCAAGACATTGTCTATACGAAATTGTGTGTATATTTTAAACAAGCAAATTAGTTTCGATGTTTTCCCTTAATAACTAAAAATTTTGCAGACACATGCCTAGCGATACGAATTTAAGATGATTTTAAATATCTGCAAATTATTCCTTCCCATCTCACAGAACATTAAAAATCAAAAAAAAAGATATTTTCCACAAATCACAAATCCAACAACAAGGACATGAAATTAAATTTCGTCGCCTACGTTAAAGAGTTTAATATCATAATAAATCGAGGTCCATACGGTTTTTTTCATAAATATAAGTTTTATTTTCGCCAAGCATATACTAGCGGCACGTTAAACATATTTTGAAACCAAACAAATTTAATAATTAAACAATAGTTGATTGCGCGGGTGGTGGTAACACTTATTTAAATCAAGTTTGCGAGCTTGAAGTAAACACAAATCCCATTTTATATAACCAGTCGTCGAACAACATAACAAAACTACCGCCAGGCGCAACGCACAGTTATTGTTTAATTGTATTTATTCATTGTATATATATATATATATATATATATATATATATATATATATATATACATATATATATATATATACATATATATATATACATATATATATATATATATATGTGTGTGTGTGTGTGTCGAAAGCTACAAACAGCTAATGTTCGTGACTGCATAGAAGTTGTGCAGCCGACATTTCCAGTCACGTATAATGTATGCAAGACTACTAGAGGTGAGAGCCGCATATCTAATTTTGCTTTCCATATATATGCAATGCTGTCTGATCCCCGCTGGTCAGTTTGCCGTTGTACTCTGATGATGATCATGAAAGGTCGAAACGCGTCAGTGTGTTACGGCTTGCGGTAGTTTTGTTATGCTGTTCGACGTCTGGTTAAGAACAAATGGGATTGGTTTTCACCTCAAGCTCGCAAACTTGATTTAAATTTAATAATTTGTCAAATGCTAGCGAGATTCAGGTTAAAGCAAGGGGCTTATATTTTGCCTACCTCATTTCGCGCAGACAAATTCATTAATGGTAACATATATATATATATATATATATATATATATATATATATATATATATATATATATATATATATATATATATATATATATATATATTTAAATAATATATATATATATATATATATATATATATATACATATGTCAATTTGCTTTAAGTGGACGTATTATTGTATGGCTTTCGAACTGCTTGTTCCAACTAGACAATCATACTCTTCTATTATAAAATATAAATCATACTTGTGTGATTTGTTCATATGCTGTTTTTAGCTTTCCACTCAACAATTGAGGTGCATTGACGATGAATTAACCACGCTCTATGTAACTTTTTTGATCTTTTTATTTTACTAAGGAGAATTGAAATTAGCGTTGGAAAAGAAAAAAGAAAATAAAAATTCTCGTTTTAGGCGAGTAAAATGTTTGAAAAAGGCTATTTATTGGAAAGATTTTTGTTCAGGAATGTTACGTAATATCTGCTCTAATCACCTATTTAGATGAAAAGCAGGCCTTCTAAGATTCCTCATAAAAAATAAGTCTTAAAATAATGGATTTAATTTTATTAAGGACTGGGAACTGAGGAAACTGTAAGAAATATTTAGGATAAAAGTTTATCTGACAAAATCGTTTTGAGGAAATCATAAACGAGACATTGTTTAGATTTAGTGGCAAAATTAAACCAAGTAAATCAGGTTATAGACTTAGAAAAGCGACGACTTCCGGTTTCACTTTTTTTTCAAAATTGATTATAAAATAAGAACATTAGCTAGGAAAACGAAGCATTAGAACAGTATTAAGGAAAAATACCTACTATGCGCAATAAGCTAGCGAACCGAAACACGAAAATAGAACCCCTTTAATACATTGGAAGGCTATGAGACACCTTGCAAAGTTTGAAAACTCAGGAATATAGGTTAAACAAACCATGGCTCCATTAAAGGAGCGTGGGATGTCAGGAAACGTGGACTAACTCAATCAGTTTAAACAAAAGTCTCTCTAAGATACCGCGACAATTAATCTGAGATAGTAAACAGAACAATTTATATATATATATATATATATATATATATATATATATATATATATATATATATGTATTCTTTATAATGTCCATCTTTACATATTACACAGCATATTTCTAATTAGGAAAAAACATTAATATCAAAGTGGATAAAGGCCATTTATTTCGTGAATACTAATCATCGCTCTACAATCATTCATTTATATACATTCTGAGTTTTCAGTTGATAAATTGAGTGTATATAAATGAATGATTGTAGAGCGATGATTAGTATTCACGAAATAAATGGCCTTTATCCACTTTGTTATTAATGTGTTCTTTCTTCCTAATTAGAAATATATATATCGTGTTTGTACCATATATATTTTGTAAATATTTTAAGGATTGGGCGAGAAAAGACGTCACGAAACGTAGATGCAAATTCGGTAAACCTCGGTACTACAGCATTTTTGGCGTGCAAGAATTGTGTGGACAGCTTGAAAAAGATGAGACCAGTGTGAACCCATGTATGTGTGAACAACTACGCTATACGCTATACCAAGTTTTTACTGACCAACATGAGATATCATTTTTCCTGTTTCTCGTGTTGCGTTACGAGTTGTTTGTATTCGTTGTCTACCTGATTTTCCAAAATATTTTGATCTCCGGATTTTGGGATCCAAATTAATGAAATGCAAATCACACACACAATTTGACAATTAGTATGTCCAGTGGAAAATTTTAGTTTAAACTGCCCCATTTTTACTTGTTGGTAGATCTTTCAAGCTCAACTTGTTTTTTTTTAAATTCTAGATAATTGTATGTCAAATTGATTTGTGTATTTGTCTGCATGTGTACACTCTTCGAAATGAGATTACAGTGATTTGAAAATAAATACTGACAACTCCCTAGATAAGCGTACGTCATACCTGCGTTTATGTGTTCTCGTTTGTTTTGGATTGAAGAGTAATCAATTACTACTACTAGAAATGAATTATTTTCAAATTAATATGAAAGATTACTTGTTTGTTGTAAAGATTAACGCGGTATACAGACCGTTTTTGCCAATTTCGGAGACACGTCAAGTACTTGACAGAATTTTCTCGGACCGGCAGTGGAGTCCGTGTGCATTAGCGTCGCAGCCCCTAATTAATCCACTTCGCCACTTCTACCGATATTAGAATAATCATTCAATTTTATACCAACATACGTTTCAAACTTTCATTTTCTTTAGCTGGTGCCCATTACTGTCCAGAATTTTCCACTGATAGGGCTCGCAATAAGGACGAAACCGGTTTACTTGATGAATTAAACAAAAATTGATTGCCTTTCTACACAATACAAGGCTTTGTTTATAATGACATGCATAAATATATAATGAAAGTGGTGTCTGTATCAAGTTTACAATCTTTATTTAAAAAATTGTTGTTGCCAAACACGCAGCCAATGATCATTCAGTCATATACTTTGTAAAGTTCGAAAATTTCTCCGCGACTTATTCAAGTCTTCCTCCAAGTATTTAAAACATAATTGTCTCGCCAGCAAAATCAATAGTAGAATTGATAGTCTTCACAATTTTATTTAAGTAAAATGCCAAATGACGATGACTATACAATACCAATTTAGATGCATGCGGCTTATCAAGCTACGACGGATGCAAATTGAATTACCAAAATCCATTTCTAGACGTTTCCATATTTATTCAGTTAATAAGGGCATAACAAGTATTTCAACTGGTTCTGTTTTTTTTGCATATGCGTAGTTTATCGAATAATTTTCTTGAATTTATTATATTCTGAAGTAAATTCAAACGAATATTGAAAAATTCTAATGAATACATTAAACAATAACTTCAAGTTAAATATAAAATTTCTGCTATAAAAATTGCTACTTTTACCTATGAGTAGCATTTTTATTTTCTATTATTTATTTGTAGACATAAGAGTTTTACTTATGCCTTGCTCTCGCATAAGTTAAAATTTTGGTCGAATTTTAATATCAAATAGTGTGTATGTCGACAAATCAACAGTTGAATGTTCTTGGATACTCATTCAATCATCCTAACACCTTTGACAACCAAGGAATTACGCTGGTTTCTTTGCATGTGCGGTTCTTTTAGATAATTTTTATTGTTAAATATGCAGCCGCAAGGAGGGCTTAGTAGATGTTTTCAAGTACGCGTCTGCATTATGTTTCTACAGATCAGCATATACTTCAACGTCGCGAAGATTTACTCGTAAGTATTGCCATTAAACTGCGATCACCACCGATAGTTTTAGTGGAGGGCAGAACTGCTATGGCTAATGAATCGAGTAATGTTTTAGAATGATGTAGCAGATTAATAAACAAAATGTTCCCGCTTAGTGCGTTTATTTTCCAGTTTAACACTCCATATGGCTTACCTGTTTTCGCTTCGGTAGGATACTAGCCCGTGTCACTTTAAACCTAAAGTTTAAACTAACGAACCCTCACATGGTTGAACAAAACTCACACCATGCTACCATGGGAAGTTTCATTCAAGTAAACATTTAAATTGTATTTTATTTTATATACACTTATATTTTATTTTACAAAATTTAAAATGAGACCCCTCTACTAGACGAATTTTTGTCATATTACTCATTTAACCGATCGTTTACCCCGACAATCTTTAAGGATATTTAGGCATTGATTGACATGAAATGCACGCGGCAATGAAGAAAAACATTTTATTTCCAGCTGTTCGGAATGTATGACATCGACTAAGTATTTGATCTAGCTAACTTTTAATGACTTAATGATCATTGCTAATATTGTGCATTTTAGAATCCTCGTTACGACATTTGCATTGAATACACGGCAGCTCAAGTTTAGACTATTTTACTACTGGCTACAGCAGACCTTTACCTCCAAGGTTTTGTGGCAGGCAGAAAATCACACTTTAAATGGAAGTTCTACCGTTTATTGATCCAGAGCTTTGTCATTGGTGTGTGTCTGTTCTCCTTTTATTCCTAAAAGTCTACATCTCAGAAAAACGACCTGCCCTGCTTCAGATTCCCATTGAATTGCGTAGGAGAAATCAAATAATTATCTCAGAATATTTAATTAAACTATTGATTTCAAATGGACATATCCCTATATATATATATATATATATATATATATATATATATATATATATATATATATATATATATAATGAACAACAATGTACGAATTACCAAAAACAAACAAAAGAGGTTGTCCTATGAGGCCAATTTTATCAATGGTACATTCTCCGTTTCATGCACAAGCTAAATGGCTAATTCGTTTACTTGAACCATTTCGTAAACTACTAGGTAATCATTCGGTTGCCGATTCGTTTGAGTTTGTAAACAAAATTCAAGATATAAATGTTAAAAACAAGATTATGGCATCTTTTGATGTTACGTCTTTGTTTACAAATGTTCCAATTGATGAAACCATTGACATTATAGTCAAAGCGGTAGAACACGATATATTACCATCGCCGGTGCCAGGTCACACTCTACGCAAGCTTATCTTATTATGCACGAAAGGTGCACGGTTTCGTTTTAATTGAAGCATCTATAAACAGACTGATGGTGTGGCAATGGGGAGCCCCTTATCTTCAGTGTCGGCTGATATTTTTCTAGGGTACTTAGAGAACACATCTTTAAAGACTAACATAAGTAAATGTGCTCAATATATATGGAACGAGGATGATATATTTCTTGTCCTTAAGACCAGGTCGCAATCACGAACACTGCTTCAAAGTTTCAACATAGCACATAATAATATCGGCTTCACGTCAGAGCACGAGACAGAAGCTTTCTGCCTTTCCTAGATATACTATTAAAGAAAGAAACTAATGGTAAATTAAACAGAACAATTTACAATAAATCAACAGGGTTTGTACGGTATTTGCATTACAGCAGTTTTTATGCCGTTTCAATATAAATTATCAACAGTTCTTGGTTGCATTTCAAGAATTGATAGTTTGGTTAGTCAAGATTGAAAAGAAAATGAATATAATAAATCAATTAACGATTTAACGTCTAATGGCTATCCCAGACAATTCATTGAATCAATTATTAAATGAGGAATAAAGCAAAAAAAGACGTATTACGGGCCTGAAAATAAAACAGTCTATCTAAACAACCTATTTAAGGGGGATGCTGTTTCCCGAATGGCACAAAAGAAAGTTGAAGCAGCATTAACACGCGCATTTAATGCAGCTAAACTACGAGTGTTATTTAGGGCAACATACTTGCCTTTACCAGCAATCAAAGAGAAACAGCCGTTAATGTCGATATCAAATATTATTTACCAATAAACATGCGCAAGTTGGCAATCAACTAAAGTAGGCCGATCGACCCGACGGATAATAACCTGAATGAGATAAAATTGTAGCTTAAACGCCAGTTTTAAATCAACTGGTGAATACACGTTTGCAATTGCGCAACACATCGTTGGAAAATCGCACGCATGTTCTCCAGACGTAGCATTCAATATAATTGCTAAATGCAATAACAAAATGGAGCTAGCCACATACGAAGCCTTCTGGACAAAAAAATTGCTGCCCGATTTATGCAAGCAGAAGAATCATGTTCAGGCATAAAGCTTGAACTGGATATAACGCACGCAATTGATTGGTTTCCGTTTTTCACACTCTCTCTATGTTTACATGTTTCTTTCTTGGTTTACTTTCCTATATATATATATATATATATATATATATATATATATATATATATATATATATATATATATATTCTTATAATTAGGAAAACACAGATAACAAAGTGGACAAAGGCCATTTATTTCGTGAATACTAATCATCTCTTATACAATCATACGTATTTATACATTTTGGGTTTTCAATTGATTATGCTAGTGGTAAAAAATCTGACTCTATATATACATTAGTAATATATTAGAAAAATCAGTTCTTCTTTCCTTCTCATAATTTTTATTACGTTTATTCTTTGCGAAGATTATATTTATGCATATTCAATTTGTTTCAGAGAACTAATATATATGCAATTGTGCATAATTCGTTCCGCACCTAGTTAGTACTTAGTTTAAATATGAATAAAAGTTAAATCAAAGACAGCATGAACGGAAGCTATAATCTCATGTGCCCATTCGTTTTAAGCTTACTGGAGACTCATCAGTAGGAGCCGGTAATACGATCTTTACACACTATATATTTTGGTGAGGTATATGTACCGTCCTATTTTCTCACATTCCTCACCCAAATATATAGTGTTTAAAGGGCGCAATACCGGTTACTTTTGATTAGTTGCCAGGAAGCACGAATAGATTGTACACATGAGATTGTACCTTCAGTTCATGCTGATTTTGGTTTATCCATCTGGTCATATATAATCTAATTTGTCAATCGGTGCGCAACACCTATTACGTAATTGAATATATATACATATTAGTTATCCGCCACAAATAGTATCTAGCTGCTATATATTAAATTGAATGATGTCATGATTACCGCGAAATGTGATAACTGATATCGATCAAAGCCAGAGTGTATGGATTTTCTTTTGTAACAGGTGTTCAGAAATAAATTTAATTCTCAATTTTGGTGTACTTTTGCATACATTGAGATCTATCGTGTTGGTACCATGCATCCTTTCAGTACCATAAATTTAGTATCGGGTACTGCAAAATCGCCATGATGCTGGTAACGTTTGCAGATATGACATATTTATTATATATAGTTAGTTGGCTTTGAAGTCGCATTTTCGAAGAATTTATATGATCTTCGCTCCACTACTGCTGGTATACACATTCAGATAGTAGATTTCACGGTTATATTTTCCCACGTTCCCGACCCAAACAAAGAGTTGATAAAGTGCGTAATACCACCCCCATCGGATGAGTCACCAGTAAGCACAAACGAATGTGCACAAGATTATACTTTCCGTTCGTGCTGTCTTGGGATTATAACTTCTGGTCATATTTGAAATAATTTGTTACTAGGTGCGCAACACCAAATACTCAATTAAATATTTGTAGAAAATTTGAATACAAATAGGTGAATCGTTTGCGCTTTCTTATGTGTATATGCATACTCAATATGTGTGCTTTTCGGATCCTGCTTGATGTCGCTCAATGTAAGCCTCAAAATTAATATCATTGCTTATCGTAAATAATTATAGCTATAAGCTGATATTGCAATCTAATTGAGCTGCGGCTAGAAGTAGAAATTTTACCTGTCTTTTAGTTATCTAATGCTTGAAAATAAAAAAAAATGCATAAACGTGGTTAAACTGAAAAAAGTAAATGGTCTAAAATAATATAATGTTTTTCAATCGAAATATAAAAACAAAGCTTTCAAAATTCACATGCATTTCGCATGAGAGAAGGCGATGTGAATGATATTAGACTCTCTCATCTTTCGTATTTTTGCCGATGTTTTTTTTTAATTTCAATTAATGAATTGTCTTATTTCAATCTTTAAAAATATCAACATAAATTGCAGCGGGATAATGAACTTAATCTACAAATTCTTTATCAGTTTCTCATTTTAAGAATAGGATAAAATGTTCGTAAACGGTTCCGATTTTGTGTGCATAATTTGATTATTTTTAGATAAATATAAGAATTTAATTCTCGGTTATGTGCTTTGTTTATTTTAATCTTGTTTGCGAACGTGCGATAAATCCTATTTCCATTGCATCTAACCAATTTCACAACTCTTTATATACATCGTTAGTCACTAGTACGGTCGTGTTTTGGACTATCATTATTATCATCATAGCGAAGCTGCAAACTGACTAGTGATCACTAATTGAACAAAACTTGTTTGCGTGGGCGATGAGAACAATTGCTGTAATCAAGGATTCGATCTTGATATAAACACCGAACCCCTTACGTACATATATTTGTCGGTATAAACTAAAAATTGTACGGTGTAGAAACGTCAGGACTAAACCGCTCTACCGGATGAATTTCCTTTTCCACACTATACAATGCTTAGTTTATATCAAGATCGCAACCTTGATTATTGTAATAATCATAAAACCGCAAATTATAAATTTAGTCCGGCAACATGATAAGCAGCACTCCTCCTAGTAGTATTTCACACATTGGACTTAACAATAAATATCGTCTTCACAGTATTGTCTTAAACATAATCGAATTATTCTGTTTATACGTATTTACTAAAAGGTTGAGCTAATGATTTTGCTAAGCAAAGACGTGGACAAATTACTACTAGATGAACAAGTCAAATTATGGTAAAATTAATGTGCGGCGTTGTTGATTTATTAATCTATATCTGAACATTATTTTTGGGGAAAGAAATTTTTGAGCTTGAATATAATGCAATCGTCATTAGTTTGTGGTAAATTCGTTAAAATATTTTTAACTGCACAACCATTCATTGATATTACTATCTTTCATCTAATTAGACGACTTCACTTTGTTTAAGTATATATATATATAACACATTTTGCAACAATTTTTTATATCAGTTAATTGGAGGATCAAGGTGGCCAAAGAGGAACCCCTGTTAATTTTAAGATTCATCCTTAAATGAATTCTAGGTTCAGATTCGCTCGTTCAAAAGACCATTTACCGCCAGTTTTGGTAACAAGACATCATACATTTTTCCAATGCCGAGTTTTGCGTACGCGGGTAGTAGCTTTGCACGGACAGTTCCACAAAGATCCGATTGATCACAATTTCCAATTTTATTTTGTCTTTGATCAGGTTGAGTTTCTATTCTGCTATTGTGAGTATTGTGCCGTGTATAGTTGCCTGAGGATGGTGCTAGAAAATAGGCAACGAAAAGTCGTCAGTAAACAAAGATGTGATAGAACCGCATTTCCATTGGGACGAATAGAAACTCAACCCGATCAAAGACAAAACAAAATTGTAAATTGTGATCAATCGGATCTTTGTGAAACTGTCCGTGCAAAACAACTACCCGCGTACGCAAAACGCGGCATTGGAATATATGAAGCTGGCACTCCGACAAAACAATTTAAAAAATACTTGAGTATCACACATTTTGTTAGCAGGTAAGCGTAGTGTATTTACTACACAAGCAAAGTTTATACGTCCACTGTCCATATTTTGATTCCAAACATTTCGGAGTTGTCGTCCTGTCTGCTTTGACTGCATTAAGCTTAGTAACTAAATTAAAATTCGATAAGTATTAAATCAAGTTTTAAATTTAGTTTACATGACTTAATTTATACTTACTGGTAGATCTCATAACAATATATAACTTTTTAACATATAAGCATGCAATATACATGTGTGCGCGCATACACACTAAATAAATTATTCAATTGAAAGTTCCTCGATGTGCACGCTTTTCCAAGGGAAGTTATATTTATTCTAAAAGAATTAGCGACACATCACTAGATAAAATTAATTATTCATTTATATATGATTATATGGTCTATTAATTTCATCAAAGATAAACACCAGTAAGTAATGCCCATTTAAGACTGTCTGCTTTTTGCCTACTATGTTTAATAAAGTATTTGTTGGCAGCATAGCATGGTAGGAAGCGGACAAGATAATTTAAATACGCCGGTAGAAATTTCCACATGGGCAAATACGCATGGCGTAGTAAAATTATAAGCCTAATTATGATAGAATCATAAACTTAATGAGGACCGGAAAATTGACTAGATAAAAAAATTACCTAAAGGACGATAATAGTAATATTATAAAAAAACGATATATATATATATATATATATATATATATATATATATATATATATATATATTCTTATAATTAGGAAAACACAGATAACAAAGTGGACAAAGGCCATTTATTTCGTGAATACTAATCATCTCTTATACAATCATACGTATTTATACATTTTGGGTTTTCAATTGATTATGCTAGTGGTAAAAAATCTGACTCTATATATACATTAGTAATATATTAGAAAAATCAGTTCTTCTTTCCTTCTCATAATTTTTATTACGTTTATTCTTTGCGAAGATTATATTTATGCATATTCAATTTGTGTCAGAGAACTAATATAAATGCAATTGTGCATAATTCGTTCCGCACCTAGTTAGTACTTAGTTTAAATATGAATAAAAGTTAAATCAAAGACAGCATGAACGGAAGCTATAATCTCATGTGCCCATTCGTTTTAAGCTTACTGGAGACTCATCAGTAGGAGCCGGTAATACGATCTTTACACACTATATATTTTGGTGAGGTATATGTACCGTCCTATTTTCTCACATTCCTCACCAAAATATATAGTGTTTAAAGGGCGCAATACCGGTTACTTTTGATTAGTTGCCAGGAAGCACGAATAGATTATACACATGAGATTGTACCTTCAGTTCATGCTGATTTTGGTTTATCCATCTGGTCATATATAATCTAATTTGTCAATCGGTGCGCAACACCTATTACGTAATTGAATATATATACATATTAGTTATCCGCCACAAATAGTATCTAGCTGCTATATATTAAATTGAATGATGTCATGATTACCGCGAAATGTGATAACTGATATCGATCAAAGCCAGAGTGTATGGATTTTCTTTTGTAACAGGTGTTCAGAAATAAATTTAATTCTCAATTTTGGTGTACTTTTGCATACATTGAGATCTATCGTGTTGGTACCATGCATCCTTTCAGTACCATAAATTTAGTATCGGGTACTGCAAAATCGCCATGGTGCTGGTAACGTTTGCAGATATGACATATTTATTATATATAGTTAGTTGGCTTTGAAGTCGCATTTTCGAAGAATTTATATGATCTTCGCTCCACTACTGCTGGTATACACATTCAGATAGTAGATTTCACGGTTATATTTTCCCACGTTCCCGACCCAAACAAAGAGTTGATAAAGTGCGTAATACCACCCCCATCGGATGAGTCGCCAGTAAGCACAAACGAATGTGCACAAGATTATACTTTCCGTTCGTGCTGTCTTGGGATTATAACTTCTGGTCATATTTGAAATAATTTGTTACTAGGTGCGCAACACCAAATACTCAATTAAATATTTGTAGAAAATTTGAATACAAATAGGTGAATCGTTTGCGCTTTCTTATGTGTATATGCATACTCAATATGTGTGCTTTTCGGATCCTGCTTGATGTCGCTCAATGTAAGCCTCAAAATTAATATCATTGCTTATCGTAAATAATTATAGCTATAAGCTGATATTGCAATCTAATTGAGCTGCGGCTAGAAGTAGAAATTTTACCTGTGTTGCATTTATTTGTCTTTTAGTTATCTAATGCTTGAAAATAAAAAAAATGCATAAACGTGGTTAAACTGAAAAAAGTAAATGGTCTAAAATAATATAATGTTTTTCAATCGAAATATAAAAACAAAGCTTTCAAAATTCACATGCATTTCGCATGAGAGAAGGCGATGTGAATGATATTAGACTCTCTCATCTTTCGTATTTTTGCCGATGTTTTTTTTTAATTTCAATTAATGAATTGTCTTATTTCAATCTTTAAAAATATCAACATAAATTGCAGCGGGATAATGAACTTAATCTACAAATTCTTTATCAGTTTCTCATTTTAAGAATAGGATAAAATGTTCGTAAACGGTTCCGATTTTGTGTGCATAATTTGATTATTTTTAGATAAATATAAGAATTTAATTCTTGGTTATGTGCTTTGTTTATTTTAATCTTGTTTGCGAACGTGCGATAAATCCTATTTCCATTGCATCTAACCAATTTCACAACTCTTTATATACATCGTTAGTCACTAGTACGGTCGTGTTTTGGACTATCATTATTATCATCATAGCGAAGCTGCAAACTGACTAGTGATCACTAATTGAACAAAACTTGTTTGCGTGGGCGATGAGAACAATTGCTGTAATCAAGGATTCGATCTTGATATAAACACCGAACCCCTTACGTACATATATTTGTCGGTATAAACTAAAAATTGTACGGTGTAGAAACGTCAGGACTAAACCGCTCTACCGGATGAATTTCCTTTTCCACACTATACAATGCTTAGTTTATATCAAGATCGCAACCTTGATTATTGTAATAATCATAAAACCGCAAATTATAAATTTAGTCCGGCAACATGATAAGCAGCACTCCTCCTAGTAGTATTTCACACATTGGACTTAACAATAAATATCGTCTTCACAGTATTGTCTTAAACATAATCGAATTATTCTGTTTATACGTATTTACTAAAAGGTTGAGCTAATGATTTTGCTAAGCAAAGAAGTGGACAAATTACTACTAGATGAACAAGTCAAATTATGGTAAAATTAATGTGCGGCGTTGTTGATTTATTAATCTATATCTGAACATTATTTTTGGGGAAAGAAATTTTTGAGCTTGAATATAATGCAATCGTCATTAGTTTGTGGTAAATTCGTTAAAATATTTTTAACTGCACAACCATTCATTGATATTACTATCTTTCATCTAATTAGACGACTTCACTTTGTTTAAGTATATATATATATAACACATTTTGCAACAATTTTTTATATCAGTTAATTGGAGGATCAAGGTGGCCAAAGAGGAACCCCTGTTAATTTTAAGATTCATCCTTAAATGAATTCTAGGTTCAGATTCGCTCGTTCAAAAGACCATTTACCGCCAGTTTTGGTAACAAGACATCATACATTTTTCCAATGCCGAGTTTTGCGTACGCGGGTAGTAGCTTTGAACGGACAGTTCCACAAAGATCCGATTGATCACAATTTCCAATTTTATTTTGTCTTTGATCAGGTTGAGTTTCTATTCTGCTATTGTGAGTATTGTGCCGTGTATAGTTGCCTGAGGATGGTGCTAGAAAATAGGCAACGAAAAGTCGTCAGTAAACAAAGATGTGATAGAACCGCATTTCCATTGGGACGAATAGAAACTCAACCCGATCAAAGACAAAACAAAATTGTAAATTGTGATCAATCGGATCTTTGTGAAACTGTCCGTGCAAAACAACTACCCGCGTACGCAAAACGCGGCATTGGAATATATGAAGCTGGCACTCCGACAAAACAATTTAAAAAATACTTGAGTATCACACATTTTGTTAGCAGGTAAGCGTAGTGTATTTACTACACAAGCAAAGTTTATACGTCCACTGTCCATATTTTGATTCCAAACATTTCGGAGTTGTCGTCCTGTCTGCTTTGACTGCATTAAGCTTAGTAACTAAATTAAAATTCGATAAGTATTAAATCAAGTTTTAAATTTAGTTTACATGACTTAATTTATACTTACTGGTAGATCTCATAACAATATATAACTTTTTAACATATAAGCATGCAATATACATGTGTGCGCGCATACACACTAAATAAATTATTCAATTGAAAGTTCCTCGATGTGCACGCTTTTCCAAGGGAAGTTATATTTATTCTAAAAGAATTAGCGACACATCACTAGATAAAATTAATTATTCATTTATATATGATTATATGGTCTATTAATTTCATCAAAGATAAACACCAGTAAGTAATGCCCATTTAAGACTGTCTGCTTTTTGCCTACTATGTTTAATAAAGTATTTGTTGGCAGCATAGCATGGTAGGAAGCGGACAAGATAATTTAAATACGCCGGTAGAAATTTCCACATGGGCAAATACGCATGGCGTAGTAAAATTATAAGCCTAATTATGATAGAATCATAAACTTAATGAGGACCGGAAAATTGACTAGATAAAAAAATTACCTAAAGGACGATAATAGTAATATTATAAAAACAGTATATATATATATATATATATATATATATATATATATATATATATATATATATATATTCTTATAATTAGGAAAACACAAATAACAAAGTGGATAAAGGCCATTTATTTCGTGAATACTAATCATCTCTTATACAATCATACGTATTTATACATTTTGGGTTTTCAATTGATTATGCTAGTGGTAAAAAATCTGACTCTATATATACATTAGTAATATATTAGAAAAATCAGTTCTTCTTTCCTTCTCATAATTTTTATTACGTTTATTCTTTGCGAAGATTATATTTATGCATATTCAGTTTGTGTCAGAGAACTAATATAAATGCAATTGTGCATAATTCGTTCCGCACCTAGTTAGTACTTAGTTTAAATATGAATAAAAGTTAAATCAAAGACAGCATGAACGGAAGCTATAATCTCATGTGCCCATTCGTTTTAAGCTTACTGGAGACTCATCAGTAGGAGCCGGTAATACGATCTTTACACACTATATATTTTGGTGAGGTATATGTACCGTCCTATTTTCTCACATTCCTCACCAAAATATATAGTGTTTAAAGGGCGCAATACCGGTTACTTTTGATTAGTTGCCAGGAAGCACGAATAGATTGTACACATGAGATTGTACCTTCAGTTCATGCTGATTTTGGTTTATCCATCTGGTCATATATAATCTAATTTGTCAATCGGTGCGCAACACCTATTACGTAATTGAATATATATACATATTAGTTATCCGCCACAAATAGTATCTAGCTGCTATATATTAAATTGAATGATGTCATGATTACCGCGAAATGTGATAACTGATATCGATCAAAGCCAGAGTGTATGGATTTTCTTTTGTAACAGGTGTTCAGAAATAAATTTAATTCTCAATTTTGGTGTACTTTTGCATACATTGAGATCTATCGTGTTGGTACCATGCATCCTTTCAGTACCATAAATTTAGTATCGGGTACTGCAAAATCGCCATGGTGCTGGTAACGTTTGCAGATATGACATATTTATTATATATAGTTAGTTGGCTTTGAAGTCGCATTTTCGAAGAATTTATATGATCTTCGCTCCACTACTGCTGGTATACACATTCAGATAGTAGATTTCACGGTTATATTTTCCCACGTTCCCGACCCAAACAAAGAGTTGATAAAGTGCGTAATACCACCCCCATCGGATGAGTCGCCAGTAAGCACAAACGAATGTGCACAAGATTATACTTTCCGTTCGTGCTGTCTTGGGATTATAACTTCTGGTCATATTTGAAATAATTTGTTACTAGGTGCGCAACACCAAATACTCAATTAAATATTTGTAGAAAATTTGAATACAAATAGGTGAATCGTTTGCGCTTTCTTATGTGTATATGCATACTCAATATGTGTGCTTTTCGGATCCTGCTTGATGTCGCTCAATGTAAGCCTCAAAATTAATATCATTGCTTATCGTAAATAATTATAGCTATAAGCTGATATTGCAATCTAATTGAGCTGCGGCTAGAAGTAGAAATTTTACCTGTGTTGCATTTATTTGTCTTTTAGTTATCTAATGCTTGAAAATAAAAAAAATGCATAAACGTGGTTAAACTGAAAAAAGTAAATGGTCTAAAATAATATAATGTTTTTCAATCGAAATATAAAAACAAAGCTTTCAAAATTCACATGCATTTCGCATGAGAGAAGGCGATGTGAATGATATTAGACTCTCTCATCTTTCGTATTTTTGCCGATGTTTTTTTTTAATTTCAATTAATGAATTGTCTTATTTCAATCTTTAAAAATATCAACATAAATTGCAGCGGGATAATGAACTTAATCTACAAATTCTTTATCAGTTTCTCATTTTAAGAATAGGATAAAATGTTCGTAAACGGTTCCGATTTTGTGTGCATAATTTGATTATTTTTAGATAAATATAAGAATTTAATTCTCGGTTATGTGCTTTGTTTATTTTAATCTTGTTTGCGAACGTGCGATAAATCCTATTTCCATTGCATCTAACCAATTTCACAACTCTTTATATACATCGTTAGTCACTAGTACGGTCGTGTTTTGGACTATCATTATTATCATCATAGCGAAGCTGCAAACTGACTAGTGATCACTAATTGAACAAAACTTGTTTGCGTGGGCGATGAGAACAATTGCTGTAATCAAGGATTCGATCTTGATATAAACACCGAACCCCTTACGTACATATATTTGTCGGTATAAACTAAAAATTGTACGGTGTAGAAACGTCAGGACTAAACCGCTCTACCGGATGAATTTCCTTTTCCACACTATACAATGCTTAGTTTATATCAAGATCGCAACCTTGATTATTGTAATAATCATAAAACCGCAAATTATAAATTTAGTCCGGCAACATGATAAGCAGCACTCCTCCTAGTAGTATTTCACACATTGGACTTAACAATAAATATCGTCTTCACAGTATTGTCTTAAACATAATCGAATTATTCTGTTTATACGTATTTACTAAAAGGTTGAGCTAATGATTTTGCTAAGCAAAGACGTGGACAAATTACTACTAGATGAACAAGTCAAATTATGGTAAAATTAATGTGCGGCGTTGTTGATTTATTAATCTATATCTGAACATTATTTTTGGGGAAAGAAATTTTTGAGCTTGAATATAATGCAATCGTCATTAGTTTGTGGTAAATTCGTTAAAATATTTTTAACTGCACAACCATTCATTGATATTACTATCTTTCATCTAATTAGACGACTTCACTTTGTTTAAGTATATATATATATAACACATTTTGCAACAATTTTTTATATCAGTTAATTGGAGGATCAAGGTGGCCAAAGAGGAACCCCTGTTAATTTTAAGATTCATCCTTAAATGAATTCTAGGTTCAGATTCGCTCGTTCAAAAGACCATTTACCGCCAGTTTTGGTAACAAGACATCATACATTTTTCCAATGCCGCGTTTTGCGTACGCGGGTAGTAGCTTTGCACGGACAGTTTCACAAAGATCCGATTGATCACAATTTCCAATTTTATTTTGTCTTTGATCAGGTTGAGTTTCTATTCTGCTATTGTGAGTATTGTGCCGTGTATAGTTGCCTGAGGATGGTGCTAGAAAGTAGGCACCGAAACGTCGTCAGTAAACAAAGATGTGATAGAACCGCATTTCCATTGGGACGAATAGAAACTCAACCCGATCAAAGACAAAACAAAATTGTAAATTGTGATCAATCGGATCTTTGTGAAACTGTCCGTGCAAAACAACTACCCGCGTACGCAAAACGCGGCATTGGAATATATGAAGCTGGCACTCCGACAAAACAATTTAAAAAATACTTGAGTATCACACATTTTGTTAGCAGGTAAGCGTAGTGTATTTACTACACAAGCAAAGTTTATACGTCCACTGTCCATATTTTGATTCCAAACATTTCGGAGTTGTCGTCCTGTCTGCTTTGACTGCATTAAGCTTAGTAACTAAATTAAAATTCGATAAGTATTAAATCAAGTTTTAAATTTAGTTTACATGACTTAATTTATACTTACTGGTAGATCTCATAACAATATATAACTTTTTAACATATAAGCATGCAATATACATGTGTGCGCGCATACACACTAAATAAATTATTCAATTGAAAGTTCCTCGATGTGCACGCTTTTCCAAGGGAAGTTATATTTATTCTAAAAGAATTAGCGACACATCACTAGATAAAATTAATTATTCATTTATATATGATTATATGGTCTATTAATTTCATCAAAGATAAACACCAGTAAGTAATGCCCATTTAAGACTGTCTGCTTTTTGCCTACTATGTTTAATAAAGTATTTGTTGGCAGCATAGCATGGTAGGAAGCGGACAAGATAATTTAAATACGCCGGTAGAAATTTCCACATGGGCAAATACGCATGGCGTAGTAAAATTATAAGCCTAATTATGATAGAATCATAAACTTAATGAGGACCGGAAAATTGACTAGATAAAAAAATTACCTAAAGGACGATAATAGTAATATTATAAAAAAACGATATATATATATATATATATATATATATATATATATATATATATATGTAAAAGTTCATTAACAGGTGTTGTACTGTATATGCCTTTTGGTGATTCAAAGTTTAATTTCTATTCTGGCTACTAATGTCGATGTCCGAACAGAATGATTATTCGGTCGAATAACTGAAATACGTAATTTATCGCGCGTTCTTATACACTACTTGATATGGTAAGATGTATTAAATTCGTCGCTTATACAAATTCATTTAATAACAGTGTTCTGGTCACCCATAACTGATGGATCTGTTATGCGGATTACCCCGTACCCGCTGTTATTTTTTCAACCGACCTTGACTAATTAAACCCCCAACATAGCAATTACGTTTGTTATCTCTTTTGGCATCTTTGTTGGCCATCTTTTCCAAACAATCAAAAGAAACCAATATACTGTAAACACATACTTTTATTTTAATCATTTATTAATAAGAATTAGCTTGTGCAAATCGCATCCATTTTGTAAAAAAATATAAATAACTATTATTTCATATTTACTTCTGCGGTTCTACAGCGGCTTCAATCATAATTCTTAAAACGTGCTTTTGTTTCGTTCTTCGCCTCAAACGTTGTTTCTTCAACATCGTCGGCCTCAGCGATCAAGTGCTACAGCATGTAGTTTTGTCGGGCATGTTCGTAAAAATGGTTTTGGGCTCTGTGTACACTTTTACGACCCGAAACGAACCATAATTGCCACCGTGTATCGCCATTGGCTCTACCTTTGCCCCCATGACGGAGTTTTCGGCCCATAGACACGTGCGCGTCAATTTTATTGAATATGCCTATCGCTGTGTATTGAACACAGCTTGAGTTAGTTGATATACGCGCTTTAAGCTATCTGCGATGGTGCCGCGTTTATGGGTTCCTACGGTGTCAAGTTTGACCGCAGCCGTTCTGCCATCCATAAATCATTGTCGCCAAAGCAATTTCTGTATTTATTGACATCGATAATCACATGGTCCGCTTGATCATACGTAATTTATCTCGCAAGGACCTAGGGACCTCATAGCACTAACAGTGCAATACCTCTTTCATCGTCCGGTGTGTTCACATAGCAGTCACTTTTGTTTGACGATGGTACGTTGCTGCCCGATAGCGCTTTATGTCAAAGTTCTTGCACAACTGGTTAGACAAGAACTGTTTAATCTGGTCGGTTACAATAACTTGTGATGCACCAAAGCGACTTGGCCATATTTTTTATGTTAACTTTATAATAACCTCTGTTGTGATTTCCACCTATGTTACAAACTCGACCATAGGGGGAACATTTCGTCCATAGCATACAAGTCGGTTACCACGCCAAAAGCCACCTGCATTGGAAAATGAAGTTGCTATACAAAAATTGGTTTTCTTTAGTAGCATTAAAGGTAAATTGGGTGAAATTTCCTCTTTTCCATGGCATATTATGTTGATTGTGGGCAATAACTACCAATCTTTTTGGACATGGTCAATATAATTTTACTAAGTTGAGCGCCAGGATGTCTCAGCGCTTCATACCAACAAGCTTTCAATCTTCTTCGTATAGATTACAACACAAACTATTGTTCTGCTTCTTAAAATAGTGTAAAATTCCAGTTGTTTTTAGCCGATAAAGAGGGAGTTACAGTTCTGATGAGTCAATCCGATTTTAACTATAAAATGCTAGAACAGTTACGTGAAACGGAAATATACAATAAAATAACTAATGACTCAAATTGTAGGCTACAGGAGCAAGTTGACATTATTCATCAATAATTTGATTGATGGTCATGAATTGGTTCGGCCCATGGTAGTACACTCATACAAAGGGATACAGATCCACTTAGATTGTATGGTTCGGTTAAAGTGCATAAGCCTGGTAACCCATTAAAAAATTATGTCGACGTACCTCGCTCTCAAACATATCAAGTTTCTAAGATTTTGTGTCATAGAATAAAAAAATATTCCTATTTCGTATATCACACATTGATGAATTTGTATCAGTTCTTTGATATTCTTGGTAAATGTGAGCTAGATGATGGTGATAGATAAGTGAGCTTAGATGTAGTATCTACGTACACGAATATATCGGAAGTTGATTTAACAAAAAATTCAAAAAATTCCATTGGGCCAACATTTTTCGGTTCCTAAAGCAAGAATTTTATGCATTATTTGGAAAATAATCTTTTGTATAAGAAACTAATAAAACAAACATTCTACATATGGTTTTTGGATGACATATTATTGATTTGGAACAATGGTGATAATGAAATTGTTAATTTCTTAAACTTAAGGAATCAAATAATTGGTTATAAATTTACTTTTGAAATGGACATCATCATGTGAATTGCCATTTTTCGATGTCAGGTTAATTAGAAGTGGTTAGAAATTAGAAAGAGATATTCTTAAAGGAGATACTAATTCGTGAATCCAATCACCTGTACCGTATGCAAATCGGAATTTTAAAGAATTTAACACGAAGAAACCTTAGATTATAGACATAAAGCATAGGAAGTTGGAATAAGGTGGACTGCGTGATATATTCATGGTCAATGGATATCTTCTTTATATAATACAAACAACGATGAGGGAGGTCATAAGAAAATTTTATTCCAATATGAGGCACATAGAACCAGTTTGGGAGAAGGAAGATCGTAAGAACGTGGAACTACCGAACTCTAAACTAAGTAGAAAAGCAAAATCAATAGTTTTAAATTACAATATAAGAACTGTTTTAAAACAGCTCCTAACACAAGACATTAGGCTCCTCAACCAAAAAGGGAAGATTGAACCTTTGAAAACATCAGGATTGTATGAAATCCCATGCAATAACTGTAGTCTCGTGTATATTGGAGAGATTATGCGCCCAATCATGTTAAGAAGCAGAGAATATCGAAATGCATTTAGATTTTGGCATATTGCTAAATATGATAATGCCCATTATGAAGTGGAGACGGAACAAAATATTACCTGGTATGATTGCTGATGCATAGCGACATATAATCGTAAAAGGATGACGCGTTTGATTGGAGAATCTATCGAAATTACACCCTGAGACTATATTATGAACAAAAGAATTTTAACAAATCATTATGTTAGATTTGGAATACTTATATTAGGTAATAATAGGAAAAGACGATGGCACCTGTGAAAGGTTAAGAACATCGGATTAACATTGGCTTATTAGTGGGCTAATTATATAGCTAATGTTTAAATAATTATCAAGATTCTTGTCCTTGTAAATTTCAAACTTTTATTGCTAGTTTACTTTTAAAACTAGAGGACTTCTATCTTCTTCTCCTATGTTGCTTAGTTTTACGTTAAATTTTATCAAAATTTTTCTTGTCTAGCCGTCGCTTATTTTATTTCAAGTCTTAATTAAGCTTCTTATTTTACTGAAAATGGCATTTTTGTGTCTTGTCCCAACCCTACCTTTTGAGTTCACTCTGGTAAAACGGCATTCCAAACGTTGAGACTAAAAAAGGGTAAATTACTGCCTATTGACTACAGTTACATTTATATTTAAGTACATGGGTATTAATCATATTTATCGGAATCGTGTTAGTTATGTATAAAAACACATGCATATGCGTAACGTGCGCTTATTTAATGAAAACAAAGGTTTGTAAAAAATCCTATCTGAAGTACAACCTAAGTGGTATGAGTGAAATTTCGGATGTGCATGACTCGTTTGCATTTCTAATTAGATCACTTACAAGGGCATAAAGTTATGATGAATGTATCTGACTAATTTGGTTCCACCTGCCCGGAAATGTGAGGGCGACCTCATTTACGTCATTTCACGTGGTGAGTAAATGGTAAATTCAAATTCAGCTACTCGTGTTTAACTTATTTGGATGAACATAACAGTTTTAGATATATATCCAAACACACACAAAGACACACACACACACACACACGTGACACGCTACAATCTGATGAAAGGTTAGTCTGAATTATAAAAAAATATGGCTAGAGGAAATATCGCGCTTGATTCATTAATTTGTATATTTAAACGCGTGATGATGGGTGAACTGATACAGGTGGACGCTAATGACCATCGAAATATATTCAAGAATAAAGAACTGCAATTAAGCCTGTGCACGTCAATGCTCTTTTTGTTATTTTGTGCACAACATTAGATCCTGTTGCTGGGTCAATGCTTTTATTTTTCACAAGACATAATTGCACTGGTTTTTGGAGACCTCGATAAGTGGCTTTACTGGAACTCCAGAAATTCTCGACACAAGCTCGATGGCGAATCGTATCATTGCCTTCCTTTAGCTCTTCAACGGCTGGGTTTACTCGTCTCTTATCAATATCTATTGACCGCCACTACACCAGTGCTTTGGGATCGGTAAAAAACGTCTATATGCTAACTAATGAAAAATTATCTGAACTTTCGTAAGGTCCATTGTACCATAGGTAGCTCTTTTTCGGGGACGGCAACGTTTTGCTCCGCCTTAGTAACAATACGATATAAATATTGCGCAATATTTCCGTTCAGTTGTAATTTTCTTCTTATGCCCAAATCTGATGCAAGTGTCACATTTAAAAACTTAGCCGCCCGGAAACTAAAAATAGTCGCGTCTATCAATTTCAACTTGCATTGGACTAACTGTCTTTGGGCCTCTTCGGCAAAACGAAGGGGTATCTTAGTTCTGGTTAACTTTGACAGGGATTGTTGAATAATCACCATCTCTGCGAGTTTTGGCATTTAAAAATTCTCCATGGTAATAAAAGCGCGCAATTATTTTATTTTGTTCTGCATTGAACAATCCTTGATAGCCGTATACTGGAATCCAGAGCGTACATTCATCTGCTGAAAATGATTGGCTCAGGAACCGCACGTACAACCCAATTTGTAATATGATCGCCCTTCTACGGCTTTTCACAACATATTCTGGATTAGAGTAGGCAATTTTTGCTCGATAATTGCCGAATAAATTATATTGATAAAATACGTTTTGGTACAGGCTTATTCAAACATGCATGAGTTCAACATTATTTGGACCATTGTCGGTGCATTTTTGAAGCTAGACAGTCCACGAATGAATTTAAAAATGGAACTGGGCTAACAGAAACGCCAATTCGCACCTCTCATTGAGTCCGAACACCTATTTTCCTAAATCTCTGAATTGGGTCAGACACGGCAAATCACTTACCTCCTGCTAGCTGTAGGAACATACCGCAAAAAACAGTATAGATTACGGGTCAGGTTTGGCCACCGCGTTTAATTGCTGGAAATCAGCCACTGGTCGGTACGAATGATCATGATTCGTAACATAATCCATAAGAGCTCGAAACACAAATAAAGACGGCTTTGCCTGAATCGCTCCTGCAAATTTATAAAATTCATCTAATTCATCATCGGCCCAAGATCTTTGGTGTCATCTGGGGGCTGGAATTTAGCGTTGCACAGAATTTAAAATCTGTCCCTAACTCGGGGAACCGAAGTCTCGTCTCCTGCATATCCAATGCCTAGAACTTGTAAGTTTCTGCCTTGAGAGGGATAAAAATTTATTCTTAAAATCAACTATCTTAACTCATTTTCTAATAAAGTCTATAGTCAACGGGATGTGTTTGTGTTTTTGCCAAAACAAAAGATAATTGGTAGCTATAATCAATAATCAATGGATTAATGTTCCATTCGTTTGCAGCCTAAATCGCGCTTAAAGCCTGCTAAAGTTTAGTTTTATTATGTATTATCTTGTTTAAATTTGAAGCCATAAGTAATTCAGAAACATCATATTCACAGGCTGTCTGTTGAAGAGTTCTAAAATTCTAACTTTAATTAAAGTTCTTATGTATCGCAACGTTTCACAGAATTCTTTTGCCTCGATGGTCATCTGATTCTGAGAGACTGCATTGTGCTGTACTGACTCTCCTCTATGGACTCATATATCTGGATTCCCAAAGGGTTTCTTCTGGGCAGTACATTGGATATCAAATTTTTTGAGGTTTTTGACTTTGTTGGCATATTTAAATATTCGTTCTATCAGTGAACATCAAAATTTGATAATGCCTAAGCGATTTATTTTTGGCAGCTGGTATTCTTACTTAGTTGGACTTCTTCCAGGACACTGGCTGCTACCGTCAATCCTGGATCCGCAATGCATGCCGCGAATAATTCCCATAAGGTTTGTCGCGTCTACAGGCTGTTGCAATGGGGCTCATAAATGGTGTTGTCGATCCCAGTGCGATGGTCCTCATTGTCGATAATTTTAGCGCTTGGATTCTTGCTTCCAGACGTCGCGGCGTACTCGATAATGCAACATACCTGGTGTGATCCAGCCACATTAACTTGACGGAATCACGCGTTTGTAACACGGGCAAGACTTAGATAGCTTGCGTGCCATGATAACCAGAGGAAACTCAGCCGGTAATGGTTTAAATCTGTATAATACGGATAATTTCTCAGGTCTGGCAAGGAAGTAATACAATTATTGCCGTTTAATTTCGACATACATATGAAACCAATTGCAATTCTACATGCGCACCCACTGTCCGATTCACTTATTCCTAGACGGTCATACATACAGTTGGCGCTTCTAATAAGAAACCTTGCGCTCACACCGAGGTTTCAAAATTGTCGAACTATACCTGGTGTTTTCCTACACCCAACCATGCTAGCATAGACTTTTAAGATGGGCGGAAATAGCTCTTCGATTCCGATGTAAACAATGACGGAATTTAATCTGCTGATACTTATGCACGTCCGTTATTGTTCTGATCATCAATAACGATTAAGCAGTTTATGCAGATTCCTTCAGAGTATCTGATGAGGGTTTGTTAACTGCGTTGGCAATTGTCGACGTCGTCGAACCATCACCAGTAGCCAAATTAGAAGACACACAAGTTATCATTTTAATCAACTATTTATATGCGTTTGCTCGAATAAAGCGTATTCATTTAGTAAAACAAATAACAAATATTTATTATTCCTTATTTACTTCTCCATCTCGATTGCTGCGCCACCGTTCTGGTGAATTGGCTTCAGCTTAATTTGAGCAATTCTGCGTGGACTTTGTATACACGCCAGTCCTAACTAGGGCTTTTGAGCGCTCTTGCTGCCAAAAGTGACAACTGCAACATATAGGATACTTAATATTCAATTGCTTCTATATCCAACTGTGTTTATTTGAAGATGTCCTACTGCAGCATGGCTTTATGTGTTCTGTTCATGGATAATTGATCTTCTGGGTAGATTCACTTTAACCAATTGATTAGGAGAAGTAAGATGTAGCAATTGATGTGTTGAAGCCTTAATGTGGCTTGATGGTAATCAACGGAAACATCAAGACAGCTGGCAAAAGTATGGTAACTAACTTATTTGATTACGGTAGCCTGGGTTTGAAGCCTTAATGGTTGAAGTGGCTGATAGCTAGGTATGTTAGAGAAACAACTTCGGTTAAAAAAAATAAGACAGCAGGCGTAGATAATTAGTGAGGCAGAAGGTAGTGCAGGTAATACACAGGTAGGAATATTTTGTATGGTAAATGCTTTACGCTTACATAGCTGCAGGTTGAACGTGATTGGTCTAAAGATTGCGTTCTTTATCATTAGTCCACTGGCAGTCAGTAAAGATTCGCAATGCAATTAAACAATCAATGATTGCGCGGTGAGTGGTAACACTTCTTAAAACCAAATTTGCGAGTTTGAAGTAACCACCAATCTCATTTCATTTTATCAGTCGACAAACAATATAGCAAAACTACGTCCAGGCTACTTTTCTCAACACCACACTAAGTTCAGTATTACGAGCTAACTCTGAGTCATATTTTTTGGAGTTTATTTTTCATATTTGTAGAAAAATGGAATATTCCATTCACACAGAGGGCGGATTTTAAAAAGGAGGATTACTGTATCCATCGAAATCTCCACCATTTAATTTCATGTAGAAAATTTGGTGAAATATTGGTAACTTTCATAAGCAAAATAAAATTTTATGATGTATGGCTTATTCCGTTTTTCAAAAAACCAAAAAAATTTAAACATGCGTATCCTGTTATTTTAAGCGGCAAAAACGGAGCACCTACACAAAAACAGGCTACCAGCGATTTTAGTGACAAAATTTGGAGCAAAAAATATGTTGTTGCTATTTAATGTTTTTTTATTATACTACGAAATTGTAAATAATAAAAGCTAGCACAGATTGAAATGACGGAGTTTGCAGATAATACTGTTGCTACGACACAAATTCGTAGGCGTGACCGAAAACTGCTATGGCGGATTGAACATGGTGAACGCTGTTAAATTAATTCGTCAACTTGACTTAGAAATTTAACTTACTAAAACAACGACGAGTTCTGCTGTAAATACAACGCTGACGATGTTGCGTTGACAATTTTAAATACGCATTATGAATCCCAACGTCGATTAGCAGTAGCCGTTGGCCAGAATTACAGTAAAAAATAAATACCTACCAATATGCGCTTCTCTGATAATCTGCATTTATGCTTTACTAACGAAAGGATAATTCTCGTCTTCAAATATTTCCTAAGCAGCCCGATGAAAGTACATTAATAATAAGAAATGTTCAATTAATTTTTACTATAAAAAAACAAGTGAAATGAGCAAAATTACAGCAGCTACACAGTTTCCCTGTGCGTGTTCGCCGATTGTGTTGTCCTAGCGAGAATACTGTGCAAAGTTAAAAATTCTTCAGAGTGAGCAGTATTGCTGGTGGCCCTTAAGAGAGCTAGGGATATATTCACTGGCTAATGCACTAACTGTTGATGGTACCAGAACAGTGCCGGATGTTCAGCAGTTCTTCTGGAGCCTTCCCTTTAATGTCCTGTTCGTAGGCTAGCAATCTTCTTCGGTAGATGCGCGTGAACCAGTAGAACAGCAGAAGCAGGATGTGGCAATTGCTTTGTTGAAAGCCTTGATGAGTCATACTGTTGATCCGTGGCAACACCAGGAAGGCTGGAAAATGTAGAAGTACGATTATTAAATTAAAAAAATGACGTTTTTTTGGTTGCACAGCAACTGTGAGTGATAAACGGCCTTTTAGGTGAAAAACGCAAAGATGACAACAGACGAGATAAAAATCCCACGCAAACTAAAATTAACTGTAAATGCTAACGTCAAAAATAAAACTGAGTCACAAATTTGGCAAGTATTTAGCTTTTATAAAAACGGTAAAGATATGCAAAGAAGCGATCTTTGATTGCTCGGTTCCTGATAACATTTATTATTACAGTTCTGATATATATTTTATTATCATAGTTTATTTAACTGGTTAAAAATACCTGACTTACCTTCAGCCGCAATTATCGACGCGTTTCTATCTTACATGTTAATTATCTAAGCAAGACAATAAACCATCTAGTGATATTCAACGCACAATGCGAAAATATACCGATGAAACTTGAGATGTGGTTTTCATAGCAACGTATTTGTCGCCTTAGTTTCTATGGCGCGCGTTATGCAATAAATCAATATAAGATTTTGCGCGTGGTGATTGCATTCCTTTAAATCAATTTTGCTTTTTTGAGATAAACGCCAATACCATCTTATCTGACTAGTCGCACAACATTCCTAAACCATCTTAAAATTGTACAAACCGATTTGTTTTAAACGTTTGCGGTCATTTCAAGAGCAGGACGGCAAACGGACCAAAATATAATCAAATTTAATAACATGCATTAGGTATGGAAAATCAGATTTGCTTACCGCAGTCATAGTAATTTATAAAATAGTGAATCTGAAAATCAACTTCAGCCTTCACATGCAACAATTAATTGTAGCACTAATACGTCAGTTAATTTTATAGTTGGGGGATAACAGTTCATTTAATCAAACTTGCGGCCATGAGATAATTAACATTTCGTGTTTAGTTAACCATTCGCGCAATGTAGTCAAACTACATTTATTTGCACGCGTATTAACTCGTTTTGATCTGCTGTGATAAATTTAAGCGCACGATGCCAAACTGACTATTGAGACATGAACAGCGGGGCACATGCAAGGTATGAAAAGTCAAGGATTCATCTCAAATTGCTAGTGTGGAGGAAGATAAATCCTCCGCCAAATGTAAAATAACATTAACTGACATATTTAAACCACCATGGCTGATTGTAACGATTTTTATTTAAAAAGAATTTTTTTTTATTTTCCAGAACATACTTTGTTTAAATACTTGACTTTGAATTGTGCGTCATTTTCAGTTTTCGAGTGTCTCGCACCTCGACTGGTATTAACATCTTTTGGTCTGCTGCATTTTTAACATTTTTCTCTAGTAACACGAATACATCTTAACAATATATTCCTACAATAATTGCCTTTTATTCTGATATTAAATCGCACATAGAAGGGACGTTCTGGAACAGGTAATTTTGATTATTCTGTTGTTCACGTGTATCTCCTTCCAGGTTATTTGTTCGGGAATTATAGCGATACAACTTTCGCATTCCTTTTGCCTAACATTAAGTGTCGATTTAATTGTTAAACTAACAAGACATGGAGGCTGATATTAAATTTGAGGACACAAGTAGGTTAGTGCAGGATATTGAGGATTTGAATCTAGCATATGTGAATGGAAATATAAGCATATCAGACTCTACTGTAAATCTTAGGACTTGAAGCGATCTGGCATCTATGGGGCTCTCAGACACGAATAAGTTAGGAGCCTCTACAAACTAAAATATATACGAGACTGTGAAGTCTGAGACTATCCTCTCTGCTTCTTCAAAATTTTGGAGCGTGTTTAGTTTTAATTCCCTGATGATAACCATGGAATGCACGATTGGCATTAAATGAGCTATTATCTGCGAAAGACAAAGAAAACTGGAATAGTGTTTATCTCAAAAACCTAAAATTTATTTCCACAGATAGTACCACCACGCGAGAAATTTATTTTGATATTTAATAACAGACAATTTCTTTTCCGACGATAGTTTTATCACGCTTTCACAAAATGCACCTGTGGCTATGAATTGATTGCTATGCCGATCGACACGTCGGTCGTCTATTTCGACGTCCAGGCAACTTATTTCGACAGCACACCAAGTTCTATGCTATAAGCTAGTATTAACTGTAGTCAATATTTTGATATTTATAGAAAAATGGAAAATGTTCATGCATTATGAATGCGGGTTTTGAAATAGACTATTACTGTGTCGATCGAGCCTGCATCAATGAAAATCAAGTAGAATATTTGGTTAAATATTGATAACTTTCATTAAAAAAATTAAATTTTTTATGATGTATGGCCTATTCCGTTTTTCAACAAAACAATATTTCTAATTTACAAGTGTTTGTTAGCTTTGCAGTGCTTGTTGTACTGCTGAAACAAAAGCCCGCATTTTGAATAGGACGACTGCCGTGCAATCAAAATATCGATCAACAAATATCACGAAGAATTTAGGCTGAGTTCGTGATATCACTTTAATCGGTCTACTAAAAGTGAATCGAAATCGTCAGACACATAAGTCGTTTAATAACAGACTTGGTCATTTAGGTCATTGTTATATAACTTAAGCCAATCAGGCATACTATTAAACAAACATAGGTTGCGCGGGCGGTGTTAACAACTAATTTTTGATCAATATTGCGATATTGATATAAACACCTGACCCATTGTTTACATACATTTGTCAGTTAAAACTGAGTATTGTATAGTGTGGAATAGGCAATTTATTCATAGGACCGATGTCATCCTTATTGGGAACTCATCACGTGCGGTCCAGAATTTGCCGTGATGCAGATGTGCCCAGGTTCGTGCCCCGACTGCGGAAAATTCTGGACAGATCGTTATAAATTCTCAATAATGACGAACCCGGTCTACAGGATGAATTGCTTCTTCCACACTACGCCATACTTAGTTTATACTGCCAAATGTATGTAAAAAAATGGTTCAGGTGTTTATATCAAAATCACAACCTTGATTAAAAGTAATCAGGCATATAGTTTAATTTAATAGACTCAATTTGCGCTATGCAACAAAAAAGAAATAAATAATGACCCCTTGCTAAACATTGTAAACTTTTAAACTCTTTCTTCAAAAATTTGAGATTGAGTTCAAAATGTTGCTGAAACTAAATGACAACAGCGTAATCGGATGCAAATTGCGGATGTCATAATTTTAAGCACTATGCACCATCTGGAATACCAGTTGTTGTTATGAGGTATAATCAGAACACCTTATCATTATTCTTAGAAAGAAATTTTCATAATAATTTACGGCCGCCTAGTCATGTATGCGGCAAATCAGTTTCTTTTGTCAAACACACCGTTGCTTAAAATGAATTGATTTTAAAATTGAGATTCAGACAACAATAAAGCTTAGAAACACCGACTACCCTTTATAAACTGGTTTCATCCCAAATCTACTTCTTTTATCAATAGTTTGCCGATAAATGTATTAATTAATTGAACATTAACTTTCAATTATGTATTAGGTGTTGCGAACCTAGTAACAAATTAGTTCAGTTGTGACCGGAAGGATATACCAAAGGCAGCATGAACGGGAAGTATAATCTCATGCACATTCGTTTCGTGCTTACTGGCGACTCATCAGTAGGAGCCGGTATTAAGCCCTTTAACCACTATATATTTGTGTGAAGAATGTACCGTCATATTATCCCACATTCTTCACCCAAATATAAAGTGGTTAAAGGGCGTAATACCGGCTCCTACTGATGAGTCGCCAGTAAGCACGAAACGAATGTGCTTGAGATTATACTTTCCGTTCATGCTGCCTTTGGTTTATCCTTATGGTCACAACTGAACTAATTTGTTATTAGGTTCGCAACACCTAATAAATACTTGCATATATATTAGATCTCCGCAACAAACAGTATTTATCTGTTATATATTAACTTTCAATGTTTCTGTATAAAAATTAAACGTTAATTTTGTTACTTTGTAAGACCGGATAAGGTGATTTCATGTCTATTTTCAAAACCCCGGTATGGTTATGTGTCCTTCATTATCAAATTGTTTGCTACAAATTTTAATTTGTATTCCTTAATTAGAAAGAAAGTACACTATTTGGATATATGCAAACTTAGTTATATAGAATTCATTTATTGCTGGATGAAACAAAATATTTCGATTAAACCTACGAAGACAATAACTTAAATTAAACGTTTCCTATTCCCGGCAAGATAGTCTTGTATGATATACGTCACATGTGTATTGGTCTAGCTTTCAGGGTGGGCGAGTTAAACTACACTTTGTTTTCCCATTTTTAGAAATCTATTTAATCGTAATTCAACTGCGTTTGCATGTTGTTTGGTTTTGTTTTGTATTTCCCGAGAGCGCGTTTTTAGCGGTATTCGTAAAAATAATGCTTTGTTTCAAGCCGGTAGACTTGCCATGCATGGCGATAGAAGTTGGTTTATGCCAGTGGCACTACCTGTCTTAATTTGTTATTGCCTTCTCTGTTCTTAAATGTGTTGATTTACACACTGATATAGATGAGCCTGTTGCTTTTTCGATTTTCTCTACCTGTTCAGGGATGATGGAATACACCATTTTGCTGAGGGACAATTTGCACCTTCTGCGAGTGTGTTTTTTGCCTGATATAAAATGCTTAATAAACTTGCAAAAGTTAAGTCAAAGCTATTTTTTCGAAAAATGTATCATTTTGCTTGTTCACTTGGTGTATGCTCTTATTGCTTGATCGTGAATTTCTGGTTAACAGGAAAGTGCCACACGAAACTAGATCCACTTCTGTGCAGATGAAGATGCATTTTAATGATTAACTGCTTCAATTTGAACATTATATATGTGCCACAGGACATAAATTTAAAATATTACAAAATATGTCATATAGAGAAATAAGACAATTCAAATGCCAAGCTCAACTATACGTTTATTAAATAGAATAGACTTAGTAAGTATGAGGAATTTTACTTTATATAAAAGAGGCGAAATGCAACCACAAACGCTCTCGAAGAGCCATAGCGTTTTAAGTTTACTTAAAATTCACATAAGATTTAAATTTTTTAATCCCATTTGTTGCGTGGAACAACCCTTAAGTTTTATTTCACATATTTTGTTGAATCCAAAATTATCACTCGACCAAGCAGTAGAACATCCATGACAGATAATAAAAAATTGAACAAGCAAGGATTGCGCGGGTGGTGGTAACAATACTTTAAATCAAGTTTGCGAGCTTGAAATAAACACCAATCCAATTAGCATCTAACCAGTCATCGAAAAGCGTAGCAAAACCACCGCCAGTCGCACGCACTGACGCGTTTCGAGCTTCCATGATCATCATCAGAGAACGACGGCAAACGGACGGGAGAGGATCAAAATGCAATGCATATACATATATATGGAAAGCAAAATTAGATATGCGGCTCTCACCTCTAATAATCATGACTACATTGTACTTTAACAAAAACTGATTGCGCGGGTGGTGGTAACAATTCTTTAAATCAAGTTTGCGAGCTTGAAGTAAACACCAATCCCATTGTATTTAACCAGTCGTCGAACAACATAACAAAACTACCGCCAGCCGCAACGCACTGACGCGTTTCGACCTTCCATGATCATCATCAGAGTACGACGGCAAACTGACTATCGAGGATCAAACCGCATTGAATATATATGGAAATCAAATTTAGATATGCGGCTCTCACCTCTAGCAGTCTTGCATACATTGAACTTGACTGGAAATGTCGGCTGCACAATTTCTATGCAGTCACGAACATTAACTGTTTGCAGCTTTCGCCACATATACATATATAGGCAATACAATTTAACAATAATTGATTGCGCGGGTGGTGGTAACAATTCTTTAAATCAAGTTTGCGAGCTTGAAGTAAACACCAATCCCATTGTATTTAACCAGTCGTCGAACAACATAACAAAACTACCGCCAGCCGCAACGCACTGACGCGTTTCGACCTTCCATGATCATCATCAGAGTACGACGGCAAACTGACTATCGAGGATCAAACCGCATTGAATATATATGGAAATCCAGACTAGATATGCGAAAGCTACAAACAGCTAATGTTCGTGACTGCATAGAAATTGTGCCAATTACTACACATTACAACGCGCCAGTTCTAGTCAAAACTTAGTTTACTTTGAATTTCTTAAAAAATAATTTATCGACGTTTAACTTTATTATCAAGCAGGTATGCATAACACAGTCCGATCGATTTTAATATCTGGTATTTTATATAGTAATTATTTTGGACTACACGTGGGGATGAAGTTTAATTAAGCAAACATTATGCAACAACAAACAGGAAACAGGAAACGTACATGATTACACACAGACTAACGCGCGTACTCTCTCTCTCTGTCTCACACACACGCACCTCCAAACAATTATCAGTTGATTTACGAATAATGTACGAACTTTAGTTTTTAATTTAGCTTAAGATTAAGAATAACGTGCACAACAGTCTCCACTATGCGTAATTCTGTTCACTATTTGCTGTGCAGAATAATTGAAACTTGACATGATTTGTAGTGTGATTTTTAGAAACTTTCGGCCCCATTCCAGTTGTGTTTTATCTAAAATGCTCTTCACTTTTCTTCTCTATTAGTAGGCCATTTCGGCATATATAGCGCACTGAGCAGCTAAGGCAATTGCATAAATAAACAACGCCTGAGTTTTCGAATGCAGAGAGCTTATTTTTTAATTTAAAAGTTAGCAGTCACATTGCAGTAAAAGCGAACACCAATTGTGTATTAGGTATTCGGGAATTCACTGCTTCTTTAATTCTTCGGGTAATTATTGCGATCTGTGGGTCCCTGTTATAAATTATACTGAAAAGTAATGTATTTTAATTAGATTCAGCTTCATTACTTCCTTTACATTGAGTTTATATTTAAGAAAAATTTTTTTTGGGCACCCGTCTTCGAACCACGTGGTTTTGAGCAACGCCAGTAAGTAGTATATATTACGTAACAAAATTCTCTGTTGAATAACTGGGTCAGTGTTTTGGTATATAATGTACTGCCATGCCAAAGGCTGTTTCCGGCATATTTTTATTTTTAGACGGTCATCTTCCTGTCTCAATAGCAATACGTCAAGGAAAGATCGTGTGTTAGACTTAGGGTTTCCGCATTGAAAAGTAAACTGAGTGTGATGGTCTACATTGTTAAAATCCTTAAGCATGCCATTTGTTTCAACAACTTCATTCACGATTACGACGGTGTAAACGAACTTACCTTAGATATCTATGACTGTATTTTTAACAAATCGTTTAAATTTTGTATTAGTAACATATAAGTTCAAAAGGGACGAGAAGGATAACAAAAACTTTATATATATTAGTTCTTCTTAACAAGCATTATATAAATAATTCTAGATTAGGTACTTATAGATAAGGCAGGCAGGTCTTAGCTAGGTTGCTTCCTCAAAAATTGGCCATCGCTACTACATTGACTTACATGAAATATTGACCACCAAAGTTGAACTGAACATCTGCAGTGTATAGATTAAGAAATTTTGGATGGCCTCAAGATACAAGGAATGATTGGTGATTACTCTCAATGAACATACAAGTCAAAATCATTGATTTGATCATCATGGATGTTGGTAAATTGTTATTTTACATCAAAAGAATTCATTTTTCTGTTATTGACACTATATGATTATATATATATATATATATATATATATATATATATACATATATTAAGTATATATGGATATAGGAAGAAAAAACACATAAATAAGAAAGTGGATACAGGCCATTTATTTCGTGAATACTAATCATCGCTATACAATCATATATGTATATACATTCTGGGTTTTCAATTGATTATGCTAGTGGTAACAAATCTGACTCGCTTTTACTTCTATTTCTTGTTTTGGCTGGTTGGAAAGTGTGTATGCGTTTGTGTTTTTGTGTGCGTGTTTGCATGTAAAGGTCATTCTCGCAGTATTGCAAAGTGATGTCTGAGATCTGGTCATTATTGTTTTGTTGGCTTGAGAATTAACCATTTGTGCGCATTGTTCGCTGTCACATGTACGAGTGCTATTTTTCCCAGTGTAGTTGATTGTTTCACCTTGTTGTGAAAATTTGTATTTTGCACATGGTAACAGCGCCAGTGTGGATTGAAGTGTTGAACGCTCACATTGTTTGGAAACTTCTGTCACCGTATGCGCCTCTGTTATTTCCACTTCAGTTTGTCGCCAATCCGATTGCATGTTTGTTGATTCTAGTCGAGGGCCTGTTTGGTCATGACTGGATACTAGAAGATTGTTGTTGAATTTTGTTATTCTTGCCCAGCCGATTAGAATATCATGTTGAAGAAACTTTTGAATATTAAGGTCAGGTGATTGTTGTTTTACATGCAAACACGCACACACACAAACACAAACGCATACACACTTACCAATCAGCCAAAACAAGAAACAGGTAAAATCGAGTCAGATTTGTTACCACTAGCATAATCAATTGAAAACACAGAATGTATATAAATGTATGATCGTATAGCGATGATTAATATTCACAAAATAAATGGCCTTCATCCACCTTGTTATTAATGTTTTTTCTTCATAATTATAAATATACTGTGTAATATTAAAAGACATTGACATTATATATATATATATATATATATATATATATATATATATATCTTTATTATGTCCATGCCTTCGAATATTACACAGTATATTTCTAATTAGGAAGAAAAAGCACATTAATAACAAATTGGATAATGGCCATTTATTTTCGATCTACAATCTTCTATTTATATACATTCTTGGTTTTCATTTGATTATGTGGGTGGCAACAAATCTGACTCGGTTTTACTACTATTTCTTGTTATGGCAGATTGGTTAGTGTGTATGCGTTTGTGTCTGTGTGTGTATGCCTGTTTGCATGTAAATGTCTTTCTCGCTGTATTGCAAAGTAATGCCTGAGATCTGTTCATTGTTGTATTGATTGTTTGAGAGTTAACCATCTGTTTGCATTGTTCGCTGTTACGAGTGCGATTGCTATTTTTCCGAGTGTAGTCTTGAGTTTCACCTTTTTGCGCAAATTTGTTTTCTTCACGTGGTAACAGCGCAGGTACGAATAGCAGTGTTTAATGCTCATATTGTTTGGAAATTTCTGTCACTCTATGTGCATCTGTTTTTTCCTCTGCAGCTTGTTTCCAATCCGATTGAATTTTTGTTGATATCACCGATATCATTTAAATTAGCATCACCGGTTCTTTTGTTGAGTAGCTTCACACGTATGTTCGATCGCATGCCATCTTAAATCATCGGTCGTTTCCTATCTATCTTTCTTCTTTCGAAGTCTCAAATTTCTGTTCATCATCATGAGTACAGCTCAGGTGGTTAAAATAATAATTGGTATTCAGTTGAGCAACGCCAGAGCATTTGTCTGGCTTCATTAATCTAAATCCGTTGTTTTAGCATTCAATGAGCTCCCTCATTATCAAATTCAATCGCTTTAATCTCAATTTCAAATATCCCTAGGCAAAATGTTGTTCAGCAAGTAAAGGGGTGCTGAATTCATAATATTGTGAAATTCCAAAATGATTATCGGCATATAGGCATTTGTGCTTATCTCTGTCTTCTTTTCCATATCGTGTGGCAATATTCGAAGCGATAAGATGTTCTGTTTATCTGACTGGGCCAAGCTCAGATAATTAAAAATGAAAACGTCCGGATTCTCCGAAATTACGGTGGGGAATTGCTAATTATGAAATAATTCCTCGTGCAGCTACTTATTTGCTCTGTCGACGGCATTCGTAGCTGGGCGATTATTAATACTCTTAAACACAACAAGTTTGCGTGGATGAAGAATACTGATACGATGTTCCCACGCTCAGAACTGGTTGTCTACATTGTCAGGTAATTTTATCATTTTCTTAATTGTTTGTGTCGAAGCCGAATGGCCTAGTTTGTGAAATCTTCAAGGAAATTGGTCATTTTGACGCACTACAACGGAAATTTCTCCTATCGTAGGCCTCGCCATATCTGCAATAATTTTAAATGTCGCGATTTATATCTCGACGCGGCAATGACATCTCATGGGCATATGCTCAAGTATCAGTTGAAGTTCAGCCATTTTTATGCATTTTAAATTTGAGTTGAAATATATGTCATTTAATGAAGTATACATTCACAATAAAACAGGTATATACAACGGATTTAAATTAGGCCATTAGAATTCAATTTGAAATAAACTAATCAATTTATGTTAAGGGTGCATAAAAGTGGTTTAACTTCAAAGTTTATAAGAACAGTAAATTATAAATTTTCATTCATGCTATATTATGCAATTGAATACGGAAATAATTTCTTTTTGCACATATATACTGGGATCAATTTAGAGTTAATCGAAACAGTGAAAAAGTAGTTAGCCAATACCTAACATTTCGTCAAATTATTTATTTAAAATAATTATAACTGCCTCGTATAATTGTCATAAAACTGTGCATTTGCATAAACCGCGTTATACCGTATTCTATACCTATTGGCCTATTTTTCTCCAATCAAAATGCTCTGTAGAGAAGCAAATAATGCAGTTACTTTGAAGCATTGAATTCATAGTATAAAAACACATAATATTTTATTAGCTAATAATTAAATTATATATAAAATATAAACCGTCTACATTTTTTCCTAGTTAAATACGACAGTCTATATAAAGCTACACCACTATTACTTTAGCTACCATTATTATTTCATTTACTGATTATTTAATTAATGACTATATAAATCATAGTCTTTATTTTAACATGAACTAAACAAGACAGCCAGTGCTTTGTCTAGATGCACCTATAAACGTTTAAAAAATGAAATCGTGTCAGTCCTACTTAGGCCAGATGTTATAACTAATTACTTGATTCAATTTAATAAAAATACGAAATTCTACAAAAGAAACATTTTGTCAATGTGCGAGTGTGTTTTCTGCAGCGTAACATTTTTCCAAAGAATTAAAATCATAAAACAATTCATAAGTGCACGTGTCCAGGGTGCACATTTAAAAAATCAAAGTCGCTTAAAGATGTACGGATTGTACAAATCCTCGACAAGCATTTCTCGAACTTCACCTGCACTGTTTGATGATAAACGTATTTATACGATTATTTCGTACAAAAATTGCGCAATATTACATTTAGCATGCCATTTTGTTATGTGACGAAACCAAAATCGAGTATGCACATTTAAAAAATCAAAGTCACTTAAAGATGTACGCATTGTACAAATCCTGGACAAGCATTTCTCGAATTTCACCTGCGTTGTTTAATGATAAACGTATTTATACGATTATTTCGTACAAAAATTGCGCAATTCTACATTTCGCATGCCTTTTTGTCATGTGACGAAACCATATTTGAGTATGCACACATATAAAATGAAAGTCACTTAAAGATGTACGCATTGTACAAATCCTGGACAAGCATTTCTCGAATTTCACCAGCGCTGTTTAATGATAAACGTATTTATACGATTATTTCATACAAAAATTGCGCAATTCTATATTTCGCATGGCTTTTTGTAATGTGACGAAACCAAAATCGAGTATGAACTATTTTTATTATTTAAAAGATACATGTTCATATCCTTAAATTATTTTTAATTATATAATTTTTGCATTGCATTCAGATTTTACTGTTTTTTATTTTATCTAGTTCAATATTTAGTGAATGGATTTTATTGTTAAATTTATTAGTAATTTAATTATAATTTTAGCTCGAATTCATCGACTAAGGAAATATGTCTTCTCAAAAATGCACTACTTCAATGTTAGGAGCAAAGTATAATGAAACTTTTGTTGATTTATAATAGATATGTAATCTATGAGTATATATTTCATATTGTATCTGTGATCATTTTTAGTCTAGGTCCAGTCCCAATCAATCTGCCAAATGTTAGCAGTCTGCACCAACATAATGCACGACTTTACTTGCATCGTTCTGACACGAAGTCTTTCTGCCAGACTCCAATCTGCAATGTGCTATTCTACTTGGCAGGATCAAATAAAAATAAAATTTTAACAATAGAATTTCTGCAAAACTTTAACCAAGCTCGTTTTAAACATGATTTCTTGATTAGGATAACCTAGCAAACAAATAATTAGTTATTATTTATTTTTAATTGTGCACTCATTTCGCAAGTCAGAAATCTAAAAAGCAAGCTCAACAGAAATTTCTGAGAGCAGAAATATAGATATTTTAGGCGACAACTTGATTATACATGACAAATTTTTTATTCATTCTCTAATAAATTAGCTAGAAATTTTCGAATTTTATTATAGTTAACGAGAAGAAAGTTTTTACTTGCAATATATATATATATATATATATATATATATATATTTAAGTTACAATGTTCTCTCATTCGTGTAATTAACCGCCTGGTCGATCGGTCTACGTAAGTTGATCGACAAATTGCGCATGTATATTGGCAAATAATGTGCGCGTTAATGCTGCTTTAACTTTCTTTTGTGTCATTCGGGAAACTGCATCCCCTTTAAATGGGATGTTTAAGTAGACTGTTTTCTTTTCTGGCCCGTAATACGTCTGTTTCTGTTTAATTCCCCTTTTAATAATTGATTCAAATAATTGTCTGTGCGTGTTATTTAGGGTAACACACTTGCCTTTACCAGCAATCAAATGAGAAACAGCCGTTAATGTCGATATCAAATATTATTTACCAATATACATGCGCAAGTTATCGATCAACTTTCGTAGGCCGATCGACCAGACGGTTCATTATGCGAATGAGAGAACATTGAAACTTAAACGCCTGTTTTAAATCAAATGTTGAATACACGTCTGCTATTGCGCAACACATCATCGAAACATCGCACTTATGTTCTCCAGACGTAGCATTTGATGTAATAACTAAATGCAAAAAGAAAAGGGAGCTAGCCACATACGAAGCCTTATGAATAAACAAATTGCAGCCGGATTTATACAAACAGAGGAAGCACGTACAAGCATTAAGCTTGAACTGGATGTGACGCACGCAATATGATTGGTTTCCGTTTTTCACTCTCTCTCTATGTTCACATATTTCGATCTTGTTTTGCTTTCCAATTTCTATATAAAGATAATTTCATTAGTAGATATTTGATGAGACTATGCGAAAGAAACTTTTCTTATATCTGGATACAATTTATTTTGTTTTGCATACAGAAGGTTGCATACATGATATATATAGTATATAGGAGTGAGTATATCTATATAGATATATATATATATATATATATATAGTATATATATATATATATATATATATATATATATATATATAATGAATCACACACGTGGGCGCACAAATTTCCAAACTTGGCTTTTCAAGTTTTTACTCCTGAGTGACCAGTTAATCGAGAATGGTCTAGTTGACAAATTTATCATCAAATTCAAGGTTGTATTGCGCCGATCTTAGAATTACAGAGAGGAATAATTTCTGTCTGAAATGAATGTCTTGAAAGATAACAAGAATAATATTGCTTCAAATGAAGCAAAATTTTGAATGTAAATGAAAATTGCGCGGAAAGAGCGGCTTTGGTAAATTAGGAGAAAATATGGAAGTGTTTAAACTTCAAATTCTCATGCTTAAATTACGGCATTATCATTTCCAGCAAGCGTGAATAAGAGTCAAATACAGACAAAAACGGTATGTCGAAGAATTAAATTTCCTTATAAATGCCATATTAATTTGATACTGAAAACACATAGCTAGTCTAAATATTTTTTAATATTGGTATTTTAATCTTCATTATTATGATTTCTAAAATGTTTCCCAAGAAATGAGAACATGAAATGCTTAGTAATCAAACGCACTTTGAACATGTTGTTTGTTATTTTAATGAAACCTACTTTATAGAGACATGTCTTAATGAAACAGATGAACACGGTGACAGATAATTTTATCGCAGAGAACATTCATGCATTGCACAAGACGGGAAAATTATCAGAAATAGACTGTCTGCGATTTGTTAAACATTGTAGGAAATGTTAAATTGTTAGTGTGATAAAACGCAATCTAAATATCGCACAGAAAATGCGTCTGTGATTTATCCATTATCAGTTAATTGTGTCATGGCAGCTCTCCGTATAACAATTTAACTGGCAATAGACAGAGTTCAGCGCTCTGCTGCATCCAAAATTTACGCCTGACGATATGTGTTTACAAATAAAACAGAAAGACTAAGTCTAGATAAATTAATTATCTAAAATGAACATTGATCTTAACTTCACAAAATGATCACGAATAAATTGTAATGATAAATTAAAACAGATTTACAAAAACGATTTATTTAATCTACATCGTTAGGATTTATAAAATGTTTCCCGAGAAACGAGAACAAAAAATGCTTATTACCCAAACGTATGTTGAACATGTTATATGGTATTTTAATAAAACGCGCTTGATAGAGACATGACTTAATGAAACAGATGAACAGGGTGAAATAAATGATTTTAACACAGAAAAAATTCATGCATTGCACAATACGGTAACACTATCAGAAATAGACTGTCTGTGATTTGGTCTTATCTTTACAAAATGACCACGAATAAACCATAATTATAAATTAAAACAGATTTTTATAAATGTTACTTTAACCTACATCATTATGATTCCTAAATTCATATCTCTAGGAAGGACCTATCTAAATGTGCATTGCTACACATATATTTATTCGAACGCAGCACATAGCATAGCCGAAAATACTGAAATATTTTGAAGTCACCATGTCGCCCATTCATACACGTTTGATGTTGGATCGAAAACTAAAAGAATAGGCGTAGAAATCTTAGAGGTTCAGTATTTCATAAATTAATCAGTTTAAAATGATGCCAACATGATCAATGTTTATTTATAACAAAAGATAAAAATGTTATACCATAACACTGCTCACAATTACACCGAATTATGTACGAAAATTCTTTCAAGAAATAGAATCTGCCTAAATAAAGCTGAAGCGTGATAAAAGTGCAAAAAGGAACTCAAAAACTAAGATTAACCGAAACACGCCTGCACTCAATTTCAAATTGTAAGTAATTTTGTGCTATACTTTAACCGGAGAAAAGGAATGTTTCCGAAAAATTAAATAACTAATAAAAACGAATTATTCTTATGAGCACTAACAAACTTAGCTGTTACACAAAATAGAATTTTTTATAAATACGTACATAAGAATACCGCAGAGAAAGACATATGTAAAATGTACTTAACGAGGCCCTGCTATATATGAGTATATATATATATATATATATATATATATATATATATATATATATATATATATATATATATATATATATATATATATGAGCTAAGGTAAATTGAATTGAATTACCGCGATAAATATACTTCAAATTAAAAGCATCCTTATGATCAATACTTAGGGCAAAAATCTGAGCACTACAAAAAATTTACGGCTGTTTTCCGGGCTGTTTTTTAATTATTATTATTATTATTATTATTATTATTATTATTATTATTATTATTATTATTATTATTATATTTAATTCAAACGACTATATTTCTTCTTTCTGATATTGCTAATAACAATAATTAACATTTTATTAGATTAGCATACCTATTGTGCATGTATATGCGTGTGTTTACAATTTTTCATGCATTTGTACTTTCATGTGGAAAGTGGACATGAAAATTTAGTTTCTTTAGACGAGAATCCCGTTAAAAATTAATTCCATCTCACACACAATATTTTAATTGATATTTAGCTTTACATTTCTTTTTCGATGCTAAATTGACAGAAAATTTTATATGATGAATGCGGTCATCCTCGTACTATATCCAAAACTTATCAAGGCTAAAACATTTATTAACAGTTTTTGTTTAAGGTTATATATTAAAGGAAAGCATAATGAATGGATTTTATTATATATGTTATCCGTGTAAACAAAAAATTTAATGTTCTTGGCCGCATAGAAATGATGCAGCCGATATACCCAGTCGAGTTTAATGTATGGGAAGTGCTTTGAAAAAAGCTTCCGAAACCCGAAGTCTAATTATTCGGAATCAACAGGAGGACAATGGATGTACACACCTTGGCTCGCACAACAAGGAAAAGGTAATTATTCTATTCCCTGGCGTGCAACTTGTTTCATCTAATGTATAAAATAAGCTAGATTATTAGATTTAAAAACCGCTTATCTAAATTTATTATGCATTGCGGTTTATTCGTGTTTATCTATTCTCTCTAGTGCTCTAATTATTTTCATGGAAGCATGAAACACGAGAGTATTTGTGGCTGACACTATTTTTTAACTGGTGCGCGACTGGTTAGATACACTGACGTCAGAGTTTATATGAAACGAGCAAACATTATTTAAATGATTACTTGTGGTAGAAATTGCAGTTTATCACATAATCCGGTTTTGTTCAAATTATACACAAAAGCACACCTGTGGTTTGCATTAGATAAGGGTACTTGCCCAGGAAGGAGTTGCTCGATTTGAAATTTTTCCTGTTTAAATCACGGGTGTGGCATTTGTAAAAACTGCCTGTATATGTCCAATAATAACTAAACTGTTCCTGTGATTTAATTGTGTTTTCATTCTCATGGCATATTAAGCTTGTAATGCTAATTTATAACCATATATTTAGGCAGGATATAATAAAATATATGCTGTCCTTGTAAACTAAACAGTGAATACGTTAACAATTAGAATTAATCATGTTGACAAGTGTCGTACATGGATACTGCTGTTTGCGAACTAATATTTATGCCATTGTGCATTAGGTGTTGCGCATCTAGTAACAAATTAGTTCAAATATTACCGGAAGAATAAATTAAAGTCAGCATGAAAGAAAAGTAAAATCTCGTGCACACTGATTTCGTGCTTACTGGCGACTCATCAGTAGGAGCTGGTAGTACGCCCTTAACCTACTATATATTTGGGTGAGGAATATGGGAAAATAGGACGGTACAATCTAATATAGGAATGTGTAGATCTGCAGTAGTAAGGCTAACTTCAAACAAAGTCTTCAACAATGGAACTTCAAAGCTAACTCACTATATTTAATATATGTACCGGGTCTGTAAAGGATACCAACACCATGGCTATTAAGTCAGTAATCGATACCAACTTTATAGTACCGAAAATGTACATGGTACTAACACCGTGGTTGCCGAGTCAGTACATGGTACCAACATGTTCATGTTGCCTTTGCTTTATTCTTCTGATTATAATTTAACAAATTTGTAATTAGTTGCACAACACCTAATCCATAATTCCATATATATTAGTTCCCTGCCACAAACAGTATCTAACTTTTTTATATTTAATTGAACTATGTCATGAAATATGATAATTGATATCGATCAAAGCCAGAGTGTATCGATTTACTGGAGTAACAGGTGTTCAGAAATAGTTGAAATTCTCCATTTTGGTGAACGTGAGCATACACTGAAATCCACCATGTTGTTACCATGTACCGACTTCGCACCACAGTGTTAATATCGTTTGCCTTTTCCGTACCATAATTTTTGTATCGGGTACTGACACAATAGCCATATGTATTAGGTGTTGCGAACCTAGTAACAAATTAGTTCAATTGTGACCAGAAGGATAAACCAAAGGCAGCATGAACGGAAAGTATAATCTCATGCACATTCGTTTCGTGCTTACTGGCGACTCATCAGTAGGAGCCGGTATTACGCCCTTTAACCACTATATATTTGGTCGAAGAATGTGGAATAATAGGACGGTACAATCTCCTAGACGAATGTGTAAACCTGCAATAGTGAAGCTAACATCATCTGAAGTCAACGACAATGCGACTTCAACGTTAACTCACACTATATAATATATATACCGAGTCTGTATAGGATACTAAAACTATGGCTATTGTGTTAGTAACCATCAGGAATCCATCAGGTTGGTATCATGTACCGACTCGGTAAACATAGTGTTAGTACCATGTACCTTTTCGGTACAATAATTTTGGTATCGGTTACTAACACAATAGCCATAGTGTTAGTATCCTTTACAGACTCGGTATATATATATATATATATATATATATATATATATATATATATATATATATATATTATATAGTTGTGAGTTAGCATTGAAGTCGCATTGTCGTTGACTTTAGATGATGTTAGCTTCACTATTACAGGTTTACACATTCGTCTAGGAGATTGTACCGTCCTATTATTCCACATTCTTCGACCAAATATATAGTGGTTAAAGGGCGTAATACCGGCTCCTACTGATGAGTCGCCAGTAAGCACGAAACTAATTTGCATGCGATTATACTTTCCGTTCATGCTAACTTTGGTTTGTCCTTCTGGTCACAACTGAACTAATTTGTTACTAGGTTGGCAGCATCTAATTTATACTTACATATATATTAGTTTTCCGCAACAAACAGTATTTAACAATAGCCATAGTGTTGGTACAATTTGCAGATTTGGTATGTATGTTATAGGGAATGAGTTGACTTTGAAGTCGCATTTTCGAAGACTTTATCTCAAGTCAGTTTTATTACTGCTTGTTTCCACAATCGTATAGGAGATTTTACCGTTCTATTTTCCATCATAGTTCATCCAAACATATAGTGGTTAAAGGGCGTAATACCGGATCCTACTGATGAGTCGCCAGTAAGCACGAAACGTATGTGCACGTTTCGTACTTCTTGAAAATTCATGAAATACGTTGTATCATTGTTGCAACAAGCTCCAACCGAGGCACACATGCCCCAGACACGTGTTACCTATCCACCTTCGTGTGCACATTACATGCAATTTTCAGTGAAATACAGAATAATATTTTGCTTCAGTCCTGCCTTTGATGACAGCTTAGTACCCATTTAACTAGTAACATGTTTTCTGTTTTTTGATTTTAGGCGTAGGCTTTCGCAAATCGGCTTAACTAAAAGGGAAGCATTAATCGGTAACTTAAATTCGTTTGCAAGTGCAAATGGCATGCAATGCGCTGCTTGTGTGGGCGCTAACAATGAGTTGCAAATCTCTCCAGTAAATGTGCCTAGGCCTGAGTCCCGCGACGGCAAATATAACAAGGAGTTGATAAGTGCTCAACACAGATGAAAAACGTTTTCTTGATGAATTGTATTTGGATTCTTAAGCTGTGTTCAATTTCAAAAACCTTATATATTTAAAAAAAATTGTATGTATGTATGTATGTTTGTTTGTTAGTATATATGTTTGCATATATGTATGTAAGTATGTTTGTGTGTATATATAATTTTTTTTGAAAAAATTAAACATATGTTAAATGCACTTAACGTACTGCATTGAACATGCTGCCTCTAATATGCAAACTATCTAAATAATGTCCGTATTCTCCATTTTGTTTTTATTCGGTCAATGTGTGCGCGCGCTTGCTTATGTGGAAACGTAAGTGCACAAATGCATCAATTCATTTTTAAATCTCAATCTTAAGCCGTAGTTTCATGTGTGTAAGTTCTGAGGGAATTTAAGTAATCCGTTTTTACTTTTTCCTTTGCGTAGGTTTTTGCGGAGCGGCGTAGGTGGTTTAACAGGGTTTGTCTTCAAATGGGGCCAGGATATCGATCGCGTTTGACTGAAATGCACTCTGTGATTTCAAAATTTAATTGAACTCCATCGTTCAACTATTAGCGATGCACATACAAACAAAAGGACGCATATTATACTGACTTGCCTAAAGCTAATTCCTATTTGATTTATTGTTTTCGTATTATGCTGCCTGGATAAGATGTGAATAACTATTTCCTTTTTGTGATTCCTCGTATTATATCTCATGCACAACAGTTTGCAATTAGTGGAGTAAAGAATAAACCCTGTATCAAATTTTGTACTAAAACACTCTTTCATTTTGACTTTTATCGGTTTATTAGGTAGAGAAGTCTGATTTATGGATGTAGTCTAAATAGCAAAATAGTAACCGCGAAAGGGTTATAATTACGTAGCGTTTAATAATACGAACGAAAAGCAGTATCATTTGGTGAAGGTGATTGATAAACATCACCGTAATATAATTTAAAAATAATTGATTGCGCGGGTGGTGGTAACAATTCTCTAAATCAAGTTTGCGAGCTTGAAGTAAACACCAATCCCATTGTATTTAACCAGTCATCGAACAACATAACAAAACTACCGCCAGCCGCAACGCACTGACGCGTTTCGACCTTCCATGATCATCATCAGAGTACGACGGCAAACTGACTATCGAGGATCAAACCGCATTGAATATATATGGAAATCAAAGTTAGATATGCGGCTCTCACCTCTAGCAATCTCGCATACATTGAACTTGACTGGAAATGTCGGCTGCAGTCACGAACATTAACTGTTTGTAGCTTTCGCCATATATATATATATATATATATATATATATATATATATATATATATATACTTTGATTTCCATATATTAACAATGCGGTTTGATCCTCGATAGTCAGTTTGCCGTCGTACTCTGATGATGATCATGGAAGGACGAAACGCGTCAGTGCGTTGCGGCTGGCGGTAGTTTTGTTATGTTGTTCGACGACTGGTTAAATACAATGGGATTGGTGTTTACTTCAAGCTCGCAAACTTGATTTAAAGAATTGTTACCACCACCCGCGCAATCAATTATTGTTAAATTGTGTTGCCTATATATGTATATGTGGCGAAAGCTGCAAACAGTTAATGTTCGTGACTGCATAGAAATTGTGCAGCCGACATTTCCAGTCAAGTTCAATGTCATGCGAGACTGCTAGAGGTGAGAGCCGCATATCTAAATTTGATTTCCATATATATTCAATGCGGTTTGATCCTCGATAGTCAGTTTGCCGTCGTACTCTGACGATGATCATGGAAGGTCGAAACGCTTCAGTGCGTTGCAGCTGGCGGTAGTTTTGTTATGTTGTTCGACGACTGGTTAAATACAATGGGATTAGTGTTTACTTCAAGCTCGCAAACTTGATTTAAAATGTCATGTAGTATCTATTATTCTGAAAAATTATATAGTTAATTCGGAGCAAAAACCTCCTTGCGTTCACACTAAATTTGGTACATTTCTAAACAAGCCATTTGGAGAATATTCTACTGCAACTGTGCAAATGCGACTAACCAATGCTAGGATTTCTTCTCCAGGTTACATTTGATTCAATCAAAGTTGAGTATCTTCCTTACAAATCAAAGTTTCCGTCAGCATATCATTTCCGAATAACTAATGATCAACAAATTCACAATCGTAACATTTGCTTTGTGTAATTTTTTTATGATTTCTAAAATGCTTTTAGCTAATAAAGATTTTGTTTTACAAAAAGAACAACGTGCCTGAAATTCAATTGGAGGCCTCCACTGCGCCTCAAAAGGAAAGCATAATAAATCAAGCGCATTGAAAATAAAAAAGGGGTGTTTCCTTTCACTTATCTCAATTTAGGCCTCAGTAAAGTCCGTTAACGCACTGACGGTGCAAAGCGCCGAACATCTGCGTTGAGAAAAATAGTCAAGAATTATATAGACATGGTCAAAATGTCAGGGTGGCTCAGTGTTTAGAGCCCCAGATTCTGAAGCAGACGTGCCCAGGTTTGAGCCCTGTCCACGACAAATTCTGGATAGTACTTGATAAGTTCCCAATAAGGAAGAAACAGGTCTACTGGACGAATTACCTTTTCTACATTATACAATTATTAGTTTATACTGACAAAATGTAAGTACTTAATCGGTCGGGTGTTTATATCAATATAAAAACCTTGATTTAAGCAATCCTGATTTGACGGCTGTTTAACTGATCAGAATTAAACTCGGTTATATATTACCATTAACTTTTCTACTTTATACAATGCTTAGATTATACTGACGCATGCATATACATAAAGAATTGGCTTTTATATCAATATCGCAATCTTGATTTAAATAATATTGCACCATTTTTTGTGAGGATAACGTCAATGAGCTCCGTCAAACGGGTAATTCGAACATATACTTTTACTATAATCAAGGTTATGAACTTGATATAAAAACTTGACTCATCAATTACTTACATTTGTCAGTATATAAAAGAATGGATAGTGTAGAAAAGGCAATTCATCCAGTAGATCGACTTCGGCCTTATTGCGAACTCATCACGTACTGGCTAGAATTTGTCGCGGACAGGGCGCGGACCTGGGCACGTCTGCCTCGGAATCTGGCGCTCTAAACCCTGAACCACCCTGCCGCACATAAAACACAAATTTCAGTTATGCACTTACTATATAAGGACGAAACCGGTCAACTGGATGAATTGCCATTTCCACACTATACAAGTCATAGTTTATACTGGCAAATGTATTTACCTAATGTTTCAGGTGTTTATATCAAGATCGCAACCCTGATTATAATTAAACGAACAAACACCTGACCCATTAATTACTTACATATGTCAATTATGTTTAATTATATAAATGTCAATTTCTATGGTAGATGTCATAATTGCATCGATTTAAATAATAAAGTGTTGCGCATTTCACGTGAGTCTTCATCCTATAGATCCCCAAATTTTCACTAAACGTTAGACGCCATGACTTTATCTATTTAAAATAAATTTATAGTTTCGAACGGGATTTGAGTAAATATGTGTTTATTTTGTAAACTGACTTGTTTCTCTTGTACATCTTACTTTTGCGGATTATGTTCAAATATGGATAAAACCGATATAGATTTTGAATAACTTTTTATATATTATGCTTTATTTAAATGAGACCATTAGTTGCGCAGTGCCCTCATCTATCAAGTTGTTTCCGCTGTAGTCTATTACCCGAAAATTGATAGTACTCGTGGGTCGGTAAAATCTTGACTCCTTTCATTTCCAGGTGCACAGCTTGACTTTTTAATTTATTAATGGATTCTTAATAGTCTCGTAATTCTAAAGCATTCAACAAATAGATTGTCCAAAAATACTTTTGAACATAGTTTTTCCAATTTTTTCCTATGTTACGTAGCTTCATTTCTAGTTCAAACTTCAGGATTGGTACCATACACACAAAAACGAACAATTTGAAACAAATGCATTATTTAGTTTATAACAACAGAAAGTATAAAATAACATCTTTCCGTTATAACTGAAAATATTTATTTTAAATTCATGGGCTGTGTGCCTATCGTATATTTGAAGTTATTGTCCAAATTTCTTTATCCTTGAGGCAAAAGTGAAAGATACACATAAAAATAAATGTGACCAAAAACATATTGTGGCACATAACGAGAATTTGCATGCATTGTATGCCTATGGTGGCAAGGTAAATGAGTTCAAAACTCTGAAGCAAATGCTTCCGGTTTCATATTCGGGCTTCAGATTTTCTGAAAAACTTCCTAAGAGTGTTCAATAAGGAATAAATCGAAAATGCTGCTGAATCGCATTTGTTCTATTTAGGAAAAGTATACTTTATGCTGCCAACCTATATTTTATCATATCCTGCATATATATATATATATATATATATATATATATATATATATATATATATATATATATATGCATATCATTTGTATGGTACTTGAGGAAGGAACGTTGCTTGTATATCACAAAATTTTGTTTTTATTTTTACACATGGGATGGGTGTTACGAGCAAGTAAGATAGTTTCAGAAACCTTAATGCTACTACGAATATGGTTTGTTGAAATTGACTCTCGATTTTATTTTTTGCCGAAAATAATCAAGATCTCAATAGTTGTCAACAAATTCTTTGAAGTAATAAAATATAATTTACTTTTGAATTCGAGAATCTGCCGAGTCCTCTAAGTAAATTCAGCCTATAATATTCCATCGTTCAGTTTGGCTCGATGCTCAATTGTTAGCGTTCGGTTTCGATTTTGATGATGATTAGTTGCGTACAAAGCTAATCAGTTAATCTAAATGACAACATTTAAATAATTAAACGAACATTGGTTGCGCGGCTTGTGATACCAATTACTCTAATCAAGTTGCGACCTTGATATAAACACCGGACCCATTAAGTACTTATATTTTGCCAGTATAAACTAAGAATTGTATAGTGTAGAAAAAGGAATTCTTTCAGTACACAGATTTTGTCCTTGTCTGGAGCTCATGACGTACTGGCCAGAATTTGCGACGGATTGAGCTCGAACCTGGACACGTCTGATTCGGAATATGGTGCTTTAACAACTGAGGCACCCTGCCGCAAAAATATATATTCCGTCTAAAGCTAAGACTAACTAAGAAAAATTAGTTAGTATATTATTGAAAATTTTGGGTATTGTGTAGAAGGTTGGCTAAGTGGTTAGAATACCAGATGCCAAAGTAGACGGACGCTGACTAATGTAAGTAATTAATGGGTCAGGTGTTTATATCAAGATCGCAACCTTGATTATAGTATATGATAACAGTTTGCGCTACCTTGTGTGACTAGCACAACAACAGGCTTGCGCTACTTCATTCCGTTTGTTTTTTTCGAATTTTAGCGTTTATCATTACTTATACAATAAACCCACTAAGAAGTTACGGCCAATTTCGAGCATTAAACCTTGCTTTAATTCATTTAGGTCGAGTAATTTTTTAAAAATTGGTTCATGTTGGTATTATATATAATTCCCAATATAAAACTGAATTTAAAGGAAATTTGTCAATTTGACGGGTTTGGATTTGGACAAAACATTGTGGTATTGTTAGAGAAGATACGACAGAGGTACCATCTATAAAAGCAAGCCGATTAAAATTTGGAAAATTCAAAATAACCTAAAAATTGGCAGGTTAAATGTGACAGGTGATAAACGTTTACGTGGACATTGGAAAAACTATTCAAATGTCAGTTAAAGATACTAACTAGGACACTATACACAAAAATACCTTTTATTTATGATAGCCAGCACTAATTGTATCGAAACATTAAATTTTTTTCAAAATACCTGTCACGGAATATTTTATGTACCTTTTGAGAATTCACGGGCTATGGTAGATTTATTAAGTTACCCGAAATTAAATTCGGTTTTGTGGACATGAAATAAGAGACAATTCTGTTCTGTTTCATCAGTCGAGCAATATAGCCACGTTGTCGTAAGTCGCATGCGCTGATGAGTGCTGAATTTTTATGGTCGTCATCAGAGGACGACGGCACACGGATTAGTAAATGAAATATCTCCGAACAAACCATTTGCTAGAAAGCCCTTTCTGTTCAAACACGATTCCACATTCTGAAATTCATCATGTACATTGAAAAAAAACATTTATCGTGTTATTACACTGCTTATCAAAATCTTATTTTATATGCGCGTTATTAAATAAAAACAGTACACACTGGTTTTAAATTGTTAGTTATATTATGGGTCCTTATAACATTTGATTAAATGAAGTATGCCAAATTGGATAATAAAAACACGATGGACAACTTATCCTATTGCAGAATAGGGTAATAAATCAACTACTTACGCAAGCAAAGGATCAAAGCTTTCAATATACCATTATAGTAGCAATTTTATTAAAGGCCTACCGTAGATCTATATTATTTTTAAAATTTTGGAAAAAAATTTCTATGGAAAATGTAAGAGTTTTGGCGATTCTTTTGGCAAATACTATTTTTTGGAAAATACTGTAGCGAAATCGCATTAAATGCGGCCTTATCGTGTTCTTTCAAATTCAATATTCCCAGTGGATCAATTTGATAAACGGCAATCATATTACTTAAGCACTGTTTTTTAATTGTGTAGGCGTATAGCTTTCGTTAAATATACCATAAAATTTAAGTAAAATGTATACAAGGAATAAGAGTACTCCAATTAGTCGTAATTCGTCATGATTATTAATTAGATGTAGAACATTAGCTTTTTAATTTTTTAGTTTCTAAATAAAAACATAACATATTAAGCTTTAATATGTGTTTATTATACCCTGATTTAAATTTTGTTTTTACTCAGTGAACAATTAATGATATATATATATATATATATATATATATATATATATATATATATATATATATAATGTCCATTGACTTGGAATATTACGCAATATATTTATAAAGAGGAAGAAAAAACACATGAATACCAAAGTGGATAATGGCCATTTATTCTCGAGTGACTACTAAACAACACCACTTTGCTAATCTTTCGTTTACATACAACCTAGTTTTCATTTGATTATGTGGGTGGCAACAAATCTGATTCGGTTTCACTTCTATTTATTGTTTGGGCTGATTAGTAAGTGTGTATGCGTATGCGTCTGTGTGTGTGCCTGTTTGCATGTACAGGCATTCTCGCTGTATTGCGAAGTGATGTCTGGAGATCTGGTCATTTTTGCATTGATGGCATCGAGAGTTAAACAACTGATCGCATTGTTGGCTGTTACGTTGACGAATGATATTTTCCCGAGTGTAGGTTTCGCAGTCCAGTTCAATGTATGCGAGATTGCTCCACGAGGTGACAGCCGCATATGCGGATTTGCATTGATCCATATATATTCGATGCGGTTTCGATCTCTCGTATAGTCAGTTTGCCGTCGTACTCTGATGATGCATCATGGAAGGTCGAAACGCGTCAGTGCGTTGGTGAGTCTGGCGGTAGTTCTGTTATGCTGTTCGACGACTGGTTAAATACAATGGGATTGGTGTTTACTTCGAGCTCGCAAACTTGATTTAAATAATTGTTACTACCACCCGCGCAATCAATTATTGTTAAATTGTATTCCCGAGTGTAGTCTTTTTTTCCCTGGTTCCGCAATTTTGTTTTCTCCACTTGGAAACACCGGGCCTAAAAATTCAAAAGTTTCATCAACATGATATTCTAATCGACTAGCCACGAATAACAATAACTAGCATCCAATAAGACCAAACGCGCCCTCGACCAGACTCAACTAACATTCGATTGGATTGGCAACAAACGGAAGGGGGCAAAAAGCTGCATATACGGAGACGGAAATTTCGATAAAACATGAGCATTTAACACAGAAATCCGCACCTGCGCTGTTACCAAGCGGAGAAAACAAATTTGCGGAACAAAGGGAAACAAAAGACTACACTCGGGAAAATAACATTCGTACACAAAACAGCCAACAATGCGAACAGGTGTTTAACTCTCAAGCCATCAATACAAGAATGACCAGATCTCAGATATCACTTTGTAATACAGTGAGCAATATCTTTACATGCAAACATGCACACATAGACAGACACATACGCATACACAGTCACTAATCATCCCAAACAAGAAATAGAAGTAAAACCTAGTTATATTTGTTCCCACCCACATAATCAAATGAAAATTCATAACGAATATAAATGAAAGATTGAAAAGTGAAGGTCAGTAGTCTCGAAATAAATGGCCATTATCCACTTTTTATTAATGTGTATTTTCTACCTTATTAGAAATATATATATATATATATGTAAATAAAAATAAAATGTGATTTTGATCTTGCCCAAGGTGAGTTTCAAAATATCCTGTGCTAATTAGGTGAAGTAAACCAAGTCTATTTACAGAAACCCGATTCAAACATAATTTCCGAGTTAATTTCCCATTCAAGTCTCCTAATATATCAAACGAAAATTATCTCACATTATAGCAATCGTCCATGAGATGGATGGTGCATCTCCTGAAAGATTTGCTTTGTAACTTGGCGAGCAGGAAAGCGAAAATTTCCTTTCACTCACAGTGCCTGAACAATGCATTCGAGCCAACATAATCAGTTTTGATTGTTGGCGTACATGACACTGGGACCAAATGGAACTGGTTCTCATGTATATATATATATATATATATATATATATATATATCTATATATATATATATATATATATATATATATATATATATATATAACTCGATCAGGTTAATGAGAAGGGAGAGATCGAAGAGACTGATACCGTTGTCACAGCTAATTTGAACCAGGATCTATCGTCCTACAGACACATTTTGTATGCAGTATTGAACTGGTTTGGCGAAAAAAGAAATGCCTTTTTCGTTAACTAGGCTTAAATTAATCCACATAATGGATTGTCCAAAGCAATCCTGTTCACTGGGAAAAATGCAATGTGTACATTGCATTTCGGCTTTTTGCCTATCGTAGAATATTGACTAGCTCGCAAGACAGGAGCTTTTAAACTGTAGACGATAGTGGGTATATTATCTTTTGGCTTTAGCGGCACATGAGAGCCACCGTAGGCTGCTGGAAGTCCATCGTTTGTATTTCTACGGAAACTGGTTCCGCGCGCAAATGATAGCTTTAATATTAATGTCCCATTACCTATCTATGGAAATCGTGAGTCGAAGCACAGCTTCTTACAACCTTGTAGGTCGACATAGTTAGGCTATTTGAGCAATAACTGACCCCTTGCCAAAGGTGACGGTTACAACCTTGATTAATCCCTATTCAACCGGCACACGATATTATTACTCTTTCTAAAGAATTGCAAAAAATTACGTCTTCTATGGATGCTACAAAGTTGTTACTAATTATTGCCTAATAAAATGCCTAAAGTAAATAAAGAAAAAACTTCAAGGAAGTTAAACATGGTTAGTTATTAGAAATTAGCCGATCATATATATATATATATATATATATATATATATATATATATATATATATATATATATGAAAAAACTCAGTTCCATTTGGTCCCAATGTCATGTACGCCAATAATCAAAACTGGTTATGGGGGCTCGAATGCATTGTTCAGGCACTGTGAGTGAAAGGCAATTTTCGCTTTCCTGCTCGCCAAGTTACCAAAGCAAATCTTTCGGGAGATGCACCATCCATCTCATGGACGATTGCTATAATGTGAGATAATTTTCGTTTGATCTATTAGGAGACTTGAATGGGAAATTAACTCGGAAATTATGTTTGAATCGGGTTTCTGTAAATAGACTTGGTTTATTTCACCTAATTAGCACAGGATATTTTGAAACTCACTTTGGGCAAGATCAAAATCACATTTTATTTTTATTTACACACACATATATATATACATATATTATATATATATATATATATATATATATATAGATATAATGAATATTAAGATTTGATGGCCCGTGTAGAATGAGGCAGACTAACTCGCATGGGTGCATGTATCTGACGGTACTATTCTCTATTAAAAGAAATCTTATAGATGTAATTGGCGTTTAATTTATTTGCCACTGTTATTTGGATTAAACATTTTAGATGACACTAGTTCCAAAACCTAAATTTACGTAATAAATTAAAAAGTACTTTCTTTATCATTAGATATCAACTAATGGCTCCTTTTTAAAAAAAATGTTTGTTGGCTATGCCATGTAAAAATTATTTGTAATAAGCAAAGAGACACCATAGTTGTTGATGCGTGTTATTATACACTAAAATTGTGCTTATTTCTACGCGTTTAGAAAATGTTAAGAAATAGAATATTGCCAGAATTGTGGGGAGCAAATGATTAAATATATAACCAATTTAGTTAGAGCAGAAACGTGGACACAGTACAAAAGTACTTCCGCATGTCAAATCTTTTCCAATATGTCTTTCTAACACCTGTGGATAATTTCTGAGGCATATGACCGACATAATAAAAGGTGTGCAAGAACTGTTAAATATAGAACAAAATGAACGAGTAGAAACGTACAAAGGAGAAGATAAAATAAAATGAAATATAATTTGACGAGAGACATGATTCATAGTACTGTGTCTATGTACGAAATAAACAGTATTTTTTCTGGTATAAGAACTGTTTCTATCTTACTTTCTCCTCAAATATCTACAAATGAATATATAAATATATTTTTGTACATATACATGTAGATGCAAAACAAAACGAAAATTGGAACAGGGAAGAAGTGAGAAACAAAGAAATAACCAATCATTCACTTTCATTACATCCCTGTTTAGGCTCAGTAACAGAACGTGCTTTATCTGCCGGCATAAATCAGGCTAGAATTTTTTCTCTAACAGAGCTTCATGTTGTAATTATCTTAAAGGAGACGCCTATTGAACACACGTTCAAGGTTTAAACCATTTGCTGCGCAATTGCAGAAGTGCGTTTATCATTTGGTTTCAAATAAGCAAGTAAGTTGTAATATTATTTCATTCTGTTAATTAACCATCTGATCGATCAGCCCATGTAAAATTATGGACAACTAGCACATACATATTGGAAAAGTATGTTTGAGACCAATATTAACGGATCTTGTGTTTAATTTTATTTATGACATTTCATCCAATTGCGAGACAATGCCGCGCAGTCTCATTTGATTTGCCTAATAGAGCGCTTCAATCTGTTAGCCAACGTGGCTTCGAAGACTGGCAACCGAGTTTTGTTTTTCGCAATTTTTTAGCGCCTTTCACGCAAAAGGGTAGAAAAAAATTCCTTCCTTTTCCCATGTTAAGTGTACTGCAGTTGTCTAATTTTCATGTATTCGGTAATGCAGACAGCTGAATAATCGCTTTACCACAGACTTGCCTAAGGCGAGATTGACATTTCCAAGCTTTCGATGCTAAGGCAAACGTCCCGCAGATATCTTCTATATCAAATTAGAAGCATTACATATTTCCATGTTTTTGCATTTGTTGTTAACATCAAAGCCCATCAACTTGTTGCTATTGGTACAGGAGAATATAGACTTACCTGCAGATCGATATTTGCACAGTAAATTTTGTATCCCGCTGTGCTACTTTATTAATTGATTGTAAGAGGTAAAAACAGCCGTTTAAAGTAATTTCATGCTTAATAATTCGTCAGAATTATCTAGACATGGTATAAAATAGCGAATATAAATCAAAAAGTGGACCAGTTTCATCCTTATTATACACTAATTATGTTTTTCAAAGATTTGTCGTGGCCTTCGCTCGAAAAGAGGCATATTGCTTTTCTTTAAACAATCAATGATTTAGCGGATGGTGGTAACAAATCTTCTATTCAAGTTTGCGAGCTGGAAGTAAACCCAAATCCCATTGTATTTGACTACGCGTCAAACAACATAGCAATACCACTGCAAGTCGCACGCACTGACGCGTTTCGCTCTTTAATGATGATCATCAGAGTACGACAGAAAACTGACTAGCGAGGATCAAACCGCAATGCATATATATGGAAATCAAATTTAGATATGCGGCTCTCACCTCCAGCAGTCTCGCATACATTGAACTTGACTGGAAATGTCGGCTGCACAATTTCTATGCAGTCACGAACATTAACTGTTTGCAGCTTTCGCCACAAATTTAAATAAGTAATATAATTAAGCAATCAATGATTGCGCAGATAAAGGTAATAATTCTTCTAATCAAGTTTGCGCGGTTAAAGTAAACACCAATCTCACTGTATTTAACTCGTCGATAAACAACATAACAATACTACCGACACGAGCACATTTACATGAGAATCTTAAAACAAATCCATTGCACCATATCTGTCGTACACCACGTGTAAATTTCATTTATATACAAAATTGCGTTGTTTTGCAGGCTTTTATTCAAGTGGAGCATATTTGACATTATTTTCCACCCACAGTTTGCAATAGCCACGCCCTTTTTCTCAATATAGAACTGACATTATGCCTTCTGGGAAAGTTATTCTGAATTAATATGTTTTAGCAGATTTTTATTAAACATTCTCAGTATAAATCAATCGGACAAATTAAGATGTATATATATATAAAACTATTGAAGAATTATGCAATTGCGGATTAGATATAGCGCAGGTATGAAGAAATTAGTTTAAATATGATCAGTAGAATAAAGCAAAGACGGCGTGAACGGAACGTATGATATCTCATGCATATTCATGTCGTGCAGGTACCTCGCCATGTATCTACTTTAGATTTGGGTGTGGAACGTGGGACAATCTACTATATGAATGTGTACACCTGATATAAAGTCTTCGACAATGCGACTTCGAAGCCAACACACTATAAATAATATTTATACCAAGTCTGTAAAGGGTACCAAAACTATGGTTATTGTGTCAGTACCCGATACCAAGATTCTGTTACCGAAAATGTTCGTAGTACCAACATAATGGATTACAATGTATGCTAAAATTCAACAAAATTGAGAGTTACAACTATTTCTGAACAACAGTTACTCCAGCAAATCCATACACTCTGGCCTTGATCGATATCAGTTATCACATTTCGCGGTAATCGTGACATAATTTAATTAAATATATAACAGTTTGATACTCTTTGTGGTGGAGATCTAATATATATGCGATTGTGTATTACTTTTTGCGCACCTAGTGACACATTAGTTCAAATTTGACCAAAACGCCAATCTAAAATCACCAAAAACGGAAGATATAATCTTATGTACACATTAATTTCGTGTTTACTGGCGACTAATCAGTAGTGGTGGTTAATACGCTCTATACCTACTATATATTTTAGTAAGGAATGTGTGACAATTGGACGGTACAATCTCCTATACGAATGTGTAAACCTGCAGTAGTGAAGCTCACTTCATATAAAGTCTTCGACAATGCGACTTCAACGCCAATATACTTCATATAATATATATGCCGAGCCTGTAAACGGAGCCACCACTAGGGCTGTTATGTCAGTACCCGATACCGACATTACGGTACCGAAAATGTACATGTTACCAAAACTAAGGCTGCCGAGTTGGTACATAGTACCAATACGGTGGCTTTCAAAGTATGCTAAAGTTAACCAAAATTGAGAACAAAAACTACTTCTGAACACCTGTTTCTCCAGCAAATTCATGCACTCTGGCCTTGATCGATATCAATTATAACTTTTCGCGGTCATCTTGACGTCATTCAATTAAACATACAACTAATATATATGCAATTATGTATTAGGTGTTGCGTACATCTTAACAAATGACTTCAAATATAACCAAATGTATATGCTAATGTCAGCAGGAAAAAACAACTTAATCTCACGTTAACGAGCATTTTGTACTTACTGGCGACTCATTGGTAAAAACCACTATACCAAAAATGCCCAGTTTATCGGATAAAAAAATTGGGATATTGGACGAGAGAAACATTTAAATAAAGTCTCTACCTGTGCAATGTCAAAGGAAACTCGCAATATATAAAACACACCGATACTCTAAAGGGTACAGAAAATATGATTTAGAAGGTAGACCTTATGTCACCGGTTATATGAAAATGAGGTTTCCGAATACTTACTATTGAGGAGTCCCCCATCAAGAGCAAAATATGGTCCTTAGATAAGAAAACAAAACTGCAAATATAGTATCACAACAGCGAAAAAAATTTCAAAAAAATATGAGCAGTCAACACTGCAATCCGCACATACCGCGCTGTGACAAAGGAGACAGAACAACACTGAGGAACCTGGCAAACTGAAAGACGACACTCGGGGAAAAAATATTCGTACACGTAACAGCCGACATTGCGAAGAGTTGGGTATCACTTAATCTATCAATACAAGAATGAACAGATCTTAGGCATCACATTTCAATACAACGAACAAGACACCAAAACGAAACCAGACACTTACGCATGTGCAGTTACGTATCTGCCCGAACAAGAAAAAGATGTAAAACTAAGTCAGACAAGTTGACACCCACATAATCACGGGAAAACCCTAGGATGTATAGAAATGAAATATTGTAAAGGGGTATTTGTGGTAACTCCTGAAATAAATTTTCATTGTCCATTCTTTTATTGAAGGGGTTATTTCTTCCTAATAAGAAATATACTGTGTAATATTCGCAGGTATTGCACATAATGAAGAAGATAAATATGTTATTATTTTTTTAAAACAGTAAATCTTTTTATATGCACAATAATTCAGCTATGCTGTTATAATCGAATTACTTTTTTATGTTATTTTCCTTACAACTATCGAACAGGACTGGCAAGTACAAACATTTAGTAAAATTTTGACAATAAGCTTGTCCAACTGAAAGAGATTCTAATTAAATTAAATTCGGTATAATGATGGTAAGAATGTAGAATGAGCAGTGCACCGGTTGTATCGCACAGTAAAAAATGCTCGAAGGTTTAATAAATTTCCGAATCCATCTCTGTACCTGTTGGCAAATGCACGACAGGGCGTAATGTGGTCGAGAAGGTGAAATTGTTTCCAATTATTTTGAACCTATATACTAATGTTTAAAATTTAAATTTAAATTCCATCAAAATACATTAATTCGTCTTTCGCACCCGCTCTCGAACCTTCGCTCTCTCTTTCTATATATATATATATATATATATATATATATATATATATATATATATATATATGCACACATATATAGTAACTGATTATGCTAGTAGTAAACAAATCTGACTCGTTTTTACTTCTGTTTCTTGTTTTGGCTAGTTGGTGAGTGTGTATGCGTTTAGTGTTTGTGTGTATGCGTATTTGCATATAAACGCATGCTACAACTTAGTCAAAACAAGAAACAGAAGTAAAACGAGTCAGATTTGTTACCACTAGCATAATCAATTGAAAACCCAAAATGTATAAATATGTATGATTGTATAAGCGATGATTAGTATTCACGAAATAAATGGCCTTTATCCACTTTGCTATTAATGTGTTTTTTCATTCCTAATTAGAATATATACTGTGTTAGAATTAAAAAAGGCATGGACATCATAAATAAATAAATAAATATATATATATATATATTTATATATATATATATATCTATATATATATATATATATATATATATGTAGAGTTCCAATTAATCATCAACCAATCCCGTCATTACCGAACAGACTACAACACTAATAATTTTATTATATGTTCGTTTCAGTACCAGTTCCCAATTTTGTGTTGTGACTGTTCAGTAATGACAGATTAAAGATGGTTAGCTAGAATTGTGTGTCCAAATGGATGCCATATGAGCTTCACCTAAAAGGAAAATAGGCCAACCGAGTTACATTAGTTCGTAAATCAATAAAAATTTTGTGTAGAATGGCTTAGAGGTTAGAGCACCAGATTCGGAATATGATGTGCCTAGGTTCGAGCCCGGTCCGAGGCAAATTCTGGCCAGTACATGATGATTTCGCCAGAAGGAAAAAGCAAATCAAAAGCATAAGTTAGTATACAACTGAAAAAGATGGGCGCGCGGCAAACTGGTGCTGTAGTCTGAGTCAGAAACGCCAAATCAAACGTGCCCTGATTCGAGCTTTGCTCATGGAAAAACTTGATGGGTTTCCAATAAAGGTGAAACCGGTCAACTGGTTGATTCGTCTTTGCTACATTATAAAATACCTAGATTATACCGGCATTTGTACGCATAATGGGGTTGGCGTGAATATCAAGCTTGTAAACTTGATTTTAATCATTGTTATCACCACCTGTGAAATCTATTATTGTTTTTTATTTGAAATGCCAAAATTTATGCACAGAGGCTACATCAAAATCAGTAAATTGAAAATCCATCCTATTCAATTATATACCAGAATAAATATACGTTGTCTTGACAATGGAAGCTGGAAATATAATATTATTATTAACAAGTCATATCTTTCTGTTCATATTTGTTTATTTTTCGAAGGCCTTTTCCGTTGGTTGAAAAATACTGATAATAAATTTAGTCTGCCATTTTATAGTCATAATATAATGGAGCAATCGTGTTCATAGGAAGCTTTAATTTAAAATGCTCCAATTTACTCCTTAGCATTAAGTAATGAAGATTTAAATGAAAACACCTCATGCCTGTAGCGAATTAACGGGTCTCATTTTCTTGATTCTAATAAAATATTAAAACAATCCTTAAATATATAACGAAATCTGTTAAGGGCACATGTTACCTGAAAAGGCCCTACCTACACCGGTTATAATAATGAGAGGTAGTCTTTTGTCTCGCAGCTTGTGCATTTTTGTATGCGATTCACGTGCCCTAATAAAGCTGAAACT